>JAZHYW010009901.1:210000-237547 GCA_037355805.1 Ixodes ricinus | reverse complement strand
ACAACATAATTATTGATTCTTATCAAGCGGTTCCTAAAAGAGTTTTTTTCTGCGACAGTCTAGTGTCGGGCGTTCAGTCGCAGTACCTCGTGCTCCTTGTTGTCGGATAATGCTCCTGTCACGTCAGTGTTCAGTTTGGTCGAGTGGCAAGTTTGACTGACTGATGCCATTTTATAATCATACGTCACGTGCAGCCACCGAAATCTGATGCACTGAAACTGCAGGGATGGCTTTTATTCGCCAATTTTTCTGGTAGTTTTCGACGTCAATGTAGAAAGTTCGGGCATGTGTTGCTTACGTGGCTGTGCCTTTTATTCTATCGTTGACTTGATTGCTGGCAACAATGTTTATTTGCTATTCAAGCCACCTCTCATTCATCCGCAATGGCGATTTCTTCTGCATGCCGTCACCATTGCATCTTCTGTAAGTCTCGTAAGCGAAGTAAGTTCGAATGGTGGTGTGCAGTTTTCGAAAACGATTAAACCCTCCATTTTATTTCTTAAAGCCGCTCAGCGGCATTCTCTTTCTAAGTTGGAAATCGTGTGCTTCGTGGAATGGACACAGGTAATTGGTGTCAGCAAATTAAAATGGCCCTTGGACAACTGACACTAAATCAACTGTCATTGCATTGCCGCTCACCTGCGCTGTTGTGCTCAGTGCAGAAGCATGTGTCGTGCTTACCTCCATCGAGGTGATAGGAATCAGGAGCTTCGGGGTATGACGGCACCAGGGACAGAGGCAGCCGAAGATACTCCTTAATGTCCCACGGTCACTTCACGAGACGTGGTCAAGGGTCGTTCGGCAGCGAGCACCTCGCAGGCCCATTCATTGGTACGGGCACCTCCGGTAGACATGGTCGGCCTCACGTAGCGGTAGCGGGGGTCGTCGGTCCGCCGTCACCTCCGCCTTCCTCGATGTATTTTGTTCAGTGCAAACCTACATTAGTTCTTCCCGACACCGGGAATACTGCGGCGCTGGGGAGTCCCATTTAATTGGCATACTAATGGACAGCCGGGGCGGTCGTCGTGCCATTGCGGTGTAGGTCACCCTCGGTTCGTCATATGCAGCTTCGCTCAGCACAAATCTCCGGTTGAAATGACTGTTGACCTTCTTCCCGAACAATCTCTGCAATTGAAATAATACCGGGGCGACTGGTGCTAGGAAGTAGTTTTCCTGATCTCCTCTCGGACAACATCGTGTATGACGTCGCGGATGCCTGGGAGGCTGGCTTTGAAGTTGCAGCTGGACGATTCGAGTGTCGAGACACTGCATAAGGAGTTGATAGTGACGCACTCGAGCATGCGGTGCACGTTCAATGTTGAAGCCTCGGTGATGAACCCTTCGACTGTTGTCGGAGGGTTGCGGACAAGTCTGCCAAAGATGTTGTCCCTCACACGAGGGCCATGAGGATTCTCAGCTTCGTGCCTTCTCTAGCATGAGGGTCGGCGCGGGCGCTCAATCAGGTGAAAAACATCTTCCACGACGGCGGTGATGCTCTCGTTGGGGCCGTGTTTTTGACCAAATTATGTATTCAGCTCACTCTCATTAGACGTTGGCTGACAAACGTGCACTTCAGCTCGATCTTGCAAACTTCTTACGACGTTGAGAAGGATTCGTGGTTTTCAAACCAGTTCCCAGCAGTTTCTTCCACGACAAGTACAGGTTCTGCAGGTGCTGGTCGTCTGTCCACCTGTTGTGGCGGGCGACACGGACATTGTTCAATCCAGACCTCGACGCCTTCATACACCTTGCCGTGAAAGGGCGTCGGAGTGCGAGATGCGACGGGCATGCAAACAATGGTGGGAGCGGACGCAGATTGCTGCTACGGGTTTGTAATCGTTTGCTTAGTCCGCTTCAGTTTTTCTGGCAGGATACCGAATTCCAGTGGTTTTTCCTGGTAGCAGCAAGCCACTGGCTCAATTTTCCAGGTTCTTCGAGGTGAATTGGCGGGGTTCGTTCTTGTGGTACTCGTTCGTCTGGTGGTTTTCTCTGCCGGGCTCGGGATTGGACTTGGTTCAGGGCTCGCCGATGTGTGAGACGCGGGACAGTCCGCCACCGGTGTCCGCCACCGGCGTCTCGTTGTTGGGAAACTCTGCTGAGGAGACGCCAGGGGGTACACGGAGTGAAGGGCCGAGGGTAAAGCACCCAGCACCTCCACGAGAACATAAGAAGACAGCCGAGCATGGCCTGGAACTTTCCAGAGTAGTAAATATTGATGGAAGGACCGTACCAAGCATCTGTGACAATATAACAAAGCTGACATAAGATAATATATCCTGACCAGGAAAGAAGCTGCATTGCTTTAGTGGCATTCTGTCCCATTAAGTCGCTTCCTTCCAGGTTTTGACGACTGCCATGGACGGACTGAACTGAAATGGATATGGACCTCTTTCGGGTAATGAGCCGCGGCAGACTGTCAACGCAAAGCGCCGTGAACGGGTACTCCAGGATAGGTAACACGCGCCCTAGTGATACTCGATCGATGAAATGTCGTTACAGCTTGCAATTCGCGTAACGAGTGTTGATGAAACGTTTGTGTCGACGACACGTGCGGCAGACCAGCGGATTCCAATGCCGGGCCGCTTGTCTTTTTCGTGACAATCTCCCGTCGATCACCAGGGAAATGCACATCTGTTGCTCCGTATTTCCATTATACCTACGTGAGAGACCACGCAGAAGTCGCTCGACTCGCTTACTGACGGCTCCCGCATCTCAAATCAACTCGCCGAGACCAACGACAACGAGCAAGGCATCCGGCCAATGCTCCTGCTCAGCTGGGGCCAGCCGCTGCCTGGGTGCTGCCATATTTCCTGCGACGTCACGTATTTGGTCTTGTCACGTGATGAGTAGTCACATATGCGTAGAATGGAAGCGGCCTGGGGGGGTACTCGAGTGCAGACCGGAACCCTGGTGTATCACTCTGCTCCCTCTAACTCGTCGGTCCTGGTCCCACTTCTACGAGCCACGCGAGGAAGCTAGCCGCTCGCAGCAGGAGCAGGCTGCTTGCGCGCACGCCTTGTGCACGCGTCCGTGGAGCATGACCGCAGCATCACGTTCCCTCCTGACTTGCGCAGTTTTTTTAATGAATTTTTATTACGCATTTTTAATACGCATTATTTTGCAGGAGCCACGCGCTCTCGGTTTTTCACGAGGACAGCTGCGTGGTTTTGATAACTGATGTCAATCAAGCTCCACAGGTCTTCCGTGCACGAACGAACTGCTAACTTCTATTTCACGTTTCCGACACACGGGGTGATCATTTCATAGGCGCGCCGAACAAGACCCTGGCTGTCTGCAAACTGTGACTTTTCAATAGGGACGTTTAGCAAACCGTAACCTTACTGCCGTTACCGTACTACCGTTACCGTGGGCCCGACTGCGCATGCGCTATTACGTATCGTTCAAATCCTGTAGAATTTGATTTTAGCATACCGGGGACTCGTACCGTGGTACCGGAGCTCGACTGGAGCATACCCTGGTGACAAAAGTGACGGCGATAAATAAATTTCTAAAATTGGGGGCCCAATAATGTGGAATATTGGTAAAACTAAAGATCGGCATAAATCGGTTCCTGATACTCAGGGACAGCGTTTTTTCTCAATGCAGTAAGATCTATAGGAAGTATTCACTGGCGGCCATAGCTGTGTGCGCGACTGCTGTGCGCGTGCTGATGGCTGGCTTCTATAGTTCTCTCTCTCAACGTGCATTCCGCACCATCAAGAGTGTACGGTCTTAGCAGCCTATTAATGGGGGCTCGTTCTGAGCATGCGCTCTAGACAGCACCTACAAATATGGCGCCCAGTGAATATCCTTGGCGTACTTGAGCTCGCGAACCCGGGGCAACGATTAAATCTACGCACGCGCCCTTTTGATTTCTTCTCATATGCCATGAAAAGCTGCCGCAAAGTGGGGAGCACCGCTATTGTGCAAGCCGATGAAATTAAATTAATAATGAAATCAGCTTGGCTTTCTGCACAAGAGTAATGCTTTAGTTACACGGGCAGCCTTAACCTCAGATAAAGGCACCATGAAACGACAGTTTTAAGTTTGCCATATAATGTTTACATTAGACCTTCAATGTTCACTGAAGCCGAACAGGCGTCCGTTTTCGTTTCTGTTTATTAACTTCTACACGAAAAATTATTGAAAAATTGAGATTTTCTTCCTCTCTCCAGCTCACCGCGAAACAAGACGCGGCGTAATTTTGACGGTCGTGACGTGTCGGGTACCGGAACAGGAAGTTCTTTTGGCAGTAAGAGAATGGGAGCGTTAGTGGCGAGCTGGGAGTGTGCCGGTAGGTTTTACCACAGGGTTGCTGATGGTGCTGATGCCACCGACATATTTTCTAAATCGTCGCTCTCTCGTCACCGCGATAGCCATGGACATATCGCAGCTGAACGAAATTCAATTAGATGTGTATCGCTACAGCGATAGCATGGGACAGGTTCCATATGTCATTACGTTTGTCCGAAAGTGCGGCAACTCTTCCGACGAAGACTCCAGTTTCTCGCCAGATTCGGACGACAAGGAGTGGCGACTCCAATGTACAGAATGTTCCGAGCATACACGGATGACCTGCACCAATGAGCCTACACCAATGAGCCTGCACCAAATGCTTCGACGTAGTTCCTCGAGTGGCAAGCGCTGAAACTGCAGCCGTTTATTTTTAAGCTCCGGACAGCGCAAACTGTAATTCGGGCACTTGCAACGAGCGCGTTAGCTACGACTACGTCCGTTGTGACCGCAGCGACCGGAACGACCGCTCTGCGCCGCGCGTAAACACTCCCGCAACCACTACAAGAAGCGCAGCAGCAGGTCGGCAGCAGGACAGCCGCTTCTCCACCGCCGTTAGCCGTTTCCGCGGTATCGCTAAAAAGAAGGGGGCGCGCTGTCACTCGCTGACGCGGCAGAAAACGCGCAAAGTTTCGGGCTGAAGCTTTATTAAGTTTTATTTTGCGACACTCATATGGCATTGGGTAGGCTCCGGTGGTTTGTAGTGTTTCTTCTAGCCGGACGTGGTCGGCGACAGCGGCGCTCCCTGAGTTCCTCGCCCCGAGGGTCCAAGTCCAACGACGTCTACGGCGCACTTGTGTGTCCTTCATGTATGTATGTGCGTGGTCGAAGAAGGTGGGCAGAGCTCGAATGTTTAGGGAATCTAGACCCAGCCTGTTCTCAGAAAGAGGGGTGACCACTGAGTGAAGAGCTTTTGCGTCTTCTCCCGTTTTGGGATGTTGGGGGACTTCCGACAGCCCGGCGACGGCCGGCTGCGACGGGTCGTCGAGAATCCCAGGACCGCGCGTTTTAAAGGTAAAATGTTTTTTTTTCTCTTTTTGCCAGGAAGCGTTATTCATAAGAGATAATAATTGTAGTCCTTGTTTGTGTGTCTATCAACGCCCTTGAACTTTGCCCTGACGTGGTACGTAAGTTTCCTCTTCTACATGTATTCCAGAGACACAACGAGACCCTGTTTTCTCTGTGAAGATGGAGCGATAACTGGCTTTATAAAAGTTCTGGAACCAACCGAAGCAATGTCACGTAACAGTCGTTTGTGAACAATGCTGCGGAGATGTGAGGGTCTTGTTAGTACATTTGGTATCTTCTGATTTAGAAAGCGACACCGTTATAACCTTTTAATGCGAATAGCATTCTTTGGATACTTCACGCACTTTCCGTCTATGTATCTATCTATCTATCTATCTGGCTATCTAACCTCTTACGCCGCGGGTCGATAAATAAATAAAAAAGACCGGCGCCGGCTGGGATTCGAACCGTTGACCCTTTGATCAGGAGGCAGACGCGCTAACCACAGAGCTATGAAGGCAGTCATTCAACGCACTCTAAACGGTTGTTTATATCCTTACCATAGGACGCGCTTTACAGCGCTGTCACAGCACCGAGTGCGCGCGCGTTCATGCACGAGGGCTCATTCCGCTCTCGTGAGGCTGAGCACGGCCGCTAGCTCACCCTCTCCCGCGCTCGGGAGAGGGTGATGTAGCGGCCGTGCTCAGCCTCACGAGAGCGGAATGAGCCCTCGTGCATGGAACGCGCGCGCACCGGTAGCTGTGACAGCGCTGTAAAGCGCGTCCTATGGTAAGGATATAAACAACCGTTTAGAGTACCGTTGGTTGAGACTAGCTGAGACGCCAGAAAGTCTGGTCGGTACCATTTTGAGTGTTTGTGCGTATGGCGCGTGCTTTGCTCGCCTTCCTAAGCGACACAAACGCACGTGCTGGGCTGCGGAGATCGTGCGCAGGGCTGTGAAAGTGTCAACAAATTTAGAATCGCCTCAAGAGTGGGCTGGCGCATCTAGAGTGTGCCGGCCACCTGACGAACGCGCATAACTCCGCACCGTTTGATGCTATTCGCATTAACGTAGATAATCATTCCCAAAGGATGGGTTCTGCTGACTTTTCAGTTATGATAAATTTAAATGCATGAGCAACAACGGGAATATAGGGACAATATCATATGCACTATGTACGCTTCTCCGTCTGCCTCAACGACCGTCGGAACCCTACAAAGAACGCGAAGATGTATCTCGAGTGTGTTTACAAGTGAGGCCGACCAACTGCGGGATTAGCGTCGAAGACTGGCGTTCCTGTGTGTACTGAAGCTCAAGAAGAGAAGCACCTGACGGATTCAAAGGAAGGGCTTATCCCCGCTTCTCCCCACGTAAGAGCTCTCGCCCACTACAGGAGGTGTTGCAATTACACACTGCATCCTTACTCATAGGAGGCAACAAAACGAGGCACCCGTTCTCAAGCTCATGTGGTGCTCCAGTAGCTTGGGCTGTACTTGAAGAATCGCGCTAAAGTGCAACGCAGAGGTGACCGCTTTGCGTTTCCTTTACTCCCGAACGCTCAGAATATGCAGGTCTTCCACGATTCGAAGATCGTTCGAGAAGCCTTAGTAATTCCCCCAACGTTTTTACATATCAAATAATAAAGAAGCATTTTAGGGAAGTAGTTTAAGTACATGGTACTTAAGCTACTTTCTTCAAGTAGTTTTCAAGAAAACGCATACTTTAATTGAAGTAAATTCTCTCAGCATGTATTTGTACTTTACTAAAGTATTTTTTATGGTACTTTCCGAGGAAAGTACAACTCCGGACTTCAAAGTACATTCCCCGATTTTGAAAACAGAAAGGCGTATCGTTATGTGGAAACGCACCATTGTCTTTCGAGACATCTGGTCATTTCTCCTAGGGAAATAATGGCGGCTATAAAACCGATACAAATAAGTACCTCATAAGTATATTGTTTTACACAGTTCGTCAGCCAGAGTACTACTACTACTTTGTGGCGACATGACTTTATCTAAAATTTGCCTCCATATAAAAAAAAGAATAAAAAAACGGGTGCACCTTCTATAACTTTAGGAGCAATGCATACAAGTTAAAGAAAACACTGTATAATGGATGAAAGGACATCATGAAAGATTGTGTTAAAAAGTACTTGTACTTTATTTCGAAAGTATATTGTATAGATCTATAGTACTTTACTTCAAGTGCATTGCATCCGGTGTACTTACTACTTCACTTGAAGTAGATAACCTCTAATTTACTTGGTACTTTACTTCAAGTACTTTTAAGATGTACTTTACGAAACACTGTAAGCAAGCAAACACCGTCTGCAAAGTCAAGCTGAGGCAGTGCTATACCTAAAAGTAGAAATGATACACCCGTAGTACAGCATTAACCAAAAAAGCAAAAAAAGTACCAAACAATTAGGCTCATAGAAGCAGAACCAACTATTAAAAAATTTCGTGATAATACATGCCGGTTTATAATTGACTCGCAGAATTTCACTAACGGATCAACACCTATGTACTTTCTTGTTACCATAAAAAATAGAAAAGTAACTTCAAAAGTAATTTGCAACTTTTTACGGTAGCTAGTATTTTACTCAATTACTTCCCATTTGAGTAATTTCTACTCTACTCAAATTACCTTTTAGGTCAATACACAGTAACTTAATTACTTTTTTTTCAGTAACTTCTACATATCCGGTAAGCGGTTACGAACACGCAACGCACACTGTCGCAAGTGAACGCCAAAGTGAGGACCAGCCTTGAGGAACATAATTATACTATTGTCCACCCAGAAACGTGTAGTACATAAAACCAGTAAAAGCTCTTCTGATAACCACTACACAAGCTCTGAAATAAACAAAGGAAAATTTAATTGTGACCTAATTGGACTATATATAATGTAGATACTAATTTAAAATGGCTGTTAAATATCGCCGTCTTTTCTTTATGTCTTTTGAGCAACCGAATTCACAGAGCAGCTAGGGAACATGGAATTATAAAAAAGAAATATAAACTCACAAGTACAAAACGGCAAAAAGTCCAAAAGCGACGCTGACTGCAGTTTCAAGGAGCATCGTGGTGTTGTTTACTGCGGGTATGGCTCTGGATCACCTGGTATGTGTCCTTGCTTATAAGCCCGAGGTTTAATCTCGATGTGGGAAACACACAGCACGACTTCCGCCCAGTTTGACGCAACGCAATATGGGCGGCGGTACTAGCACTTCCATTGAAAGACGCGGGCATAAATCAGTTCCCGACTTTCAATCGATAACAAAGAAAATACCGTGATGTGGGTTTCATTGCTGGAATCCAAGTACACCATTTTTTAAAAGCGGCGTTACCGACTGTCCCAATTAGAAATATGTGATCCTCGCAGGTGTTTTTTGTTTACAGTTCGTTTAATAAATGACAAATATTAGCTTGACTTTTTTTTACCTTCGACAGGTTTTGTTTTATTTCTTCACAAGGTAAAATAAAAAAATTGAAAAGATCGGGGCTGTTTTTGCGGCGCATCGCTGCAGATTAAGTTGAAATGCAGCATCTTTAACAATGATTATCAATCGATCGATCAATCAATGTTCATGATAGTGTCCAGGAACAAACTATTTGTCTTGATGTTGTCACATTAATATAATAATATAGGTTAGGATAGTGTCCAGGAACAAACTATTTGTCTTGATGTTGTCACATTAATATAATAATATAGGTTAGAATATAGACATATAATACAGAAACGTAAAACAAAAACAATAAGAATAAGAATTAAAAGAGGAATGTTACCACCTACCTGGCTTGTATGTTTCCATTCTAGGATTTCAAAATTTGGCATAGCATAGCATAAGGACTCCAAACCCCAAAATAAGCACAAACTCTTCAAATTATTCAAGAGATATTTCCGATATCGTGTCAAATTAATATGCACACTAAAAGGAATCGGAGCGTAGAGTTTCACATGCCTGAAACAAATAAATGTACTTAAAAAAAGTGTTTTGTATAGTCCTGTATAATATAGCTCACGTCCCGTCGTGTCAGGTGACCTCAATTTTACAGATAATTTTAGAGGAAACCTACATTGGTGTAGAGTTCGTGAGACGTAAGGTTACGTGACATCCAATTCCCCGCCAAATTTGGGGGGAAATGATTAGGCGTAAAGGTCACATGGCGTCAGGTCCCGTGAAATCAATTTTCCCGCCAAATTTCCTGACGTCACGTGACACCAATGTTCGCCCCCAGAATTTTCCAGGGAAACCCAATTGGTTATAGGTCATGTGACGTCACTTTTTTCGGCTAAGTTTCGCAGGGAAAGTAAATCGGTATCTGGGTTTCACGACATCAGGTAATGTGACATCGAATTTCCCGCTAAATTTAGCGGGGAAACTGAATCGGTGTATAGATCACGTGACGTCAATTTTCCCGCCAAATTTCCTGACGTCACGTGACACCAATTTTCGCCCCCAAATTTTCCAGGGAAACTCAATTGGTTATAGGTCATGTGACGTCACTTTTTTCGGCTAAGTTTCGCAGGGAAAGTAAATCGGTATCTGGGTTTCACGACATCAGGTAATGTGACATCGAATTTCCCGCTAAATTTAGCGGGGAAACTGAATCGGTGTATAGATCACGTGACGTCAATTTTCCCGCCAACTTTCCTGACGTCACGTGACACCAATTTTCGCCCCCGAATTTTCCAGGGAAACTCAATTGGTTATAGGTCATGTGACGTCACTTTTTTCGGCTAAGTTTCGCAGGGAAAGTAAATCGGTATCTGGGTTTCACGACATCAGGTAATGTGACATCGAATTTCCCGCTAAATTTAGCGGGGAAACTGAATCGGTGTATAGATCACGTGACGTCAATTTTCCCGCCAAATTTCCTGACGTCACGTGACACCAATTTTCGCCCCCAAATTTTCCAGGGAAACTCAATTGGTTATAGGTCATGTGACGTCACTTTTTTCGGCTAAGTTTCGCAGGGAAAGTAAATCGGTATCTGGGTTTCACGACATCAGGTAATGTGACATCGAATTTCCCGCTAAATTTAGCGGGGAAACTGAATCGGTGTATAGATCACGTGACGTCAATTTTCCCGCCAAATTTCCTGACGTCACGTGACACCAATTTTCGCCCCCAAATTTTCCAGGGAAACTCAATTGGTTATAGGTCATGTGACGTCACTTTTTTCGGCTAAGTTTCGCAGGGAAAGTAAATCGGTATCTGGGTTTCACGACATCAGGTAATGTGACATCGAATTTCCCGCTAAATTTAGCGGGGAAACTGAATCGGTGTATAGATCACGTGACGTCAATTTTACTGCTAAATTTATCGTGGAAACTGAATGGGTGTATAGGTCATATTACTTTTACACCGATACGAAACAATTTCCGAAAACAGTTACACCGTAAGGAAGGACAATTTATGAAGGAGTTTGTGCAATTACTTTTCTTATAAAAATTGGCATAAAAATGCAGATCGATACTAGAGACAGATAGCAGCTTTCTCATCCTTTTTTTTTTAAAAAAACATGTATGAAATGAGCATTCCATTTTAGGCCAATGGGACGCAGGTGCACTGAGTAGAACTAGAAGGACGCAAAATAAATCCAAGATTGACTGTGTTAAAGGGGCGGTGCAACAATTTTATAATTAAAAGAATTTGCATCTTGTCATTTTTACGTTGTTTATCGTGTCCCGGAGGATAGAGAAAACACCTCCTTCATTAAAAATGCCGCGATTCCGTTGCATAATCGCAAAGCAAAAGTCGATTTTTTTTTCCACCTGCAGCCCCAAGTGGCAGCTGAAGGAACTACGGCGAGAAGATTACGTGACCTCGCTCGGCTCTAAGCTCCAGCATAACGCCCGGTAATGTCAGCAGAGAGAGGGAGAGGAAGCGTCCCCCGAGATAGCACACGGGAAGCTACACGGTCACTCCGAATGACGTCACTGGGGGTGCGGTCAGGTGTGACCCTGAACACGGGGAGTGAGTTGAGGGGTGCCGGAAATGCCAATATTTATCTTTTTTTTTACGCAACAACTAGGACACGCAGGCGAAATCGGTTTTCTGTTCTTTACTTCAAAAGTGTCAGAGGGCAACTTCCACAAATGTTTGACCGAAGTCCGAAAATCGTTGCAACCCCCTTTAAGGGGACTGTAGAAACTCATCTGTTTTCTGCGTTTTTACACAGCCATGATCGAGGTTCCTCTCAAACCAGTCCATGATTGCAGTTGCATGGTGTTCCGATTCGCGGATGGATTTTAGGTAATTGATGTGTTGGGACATGATTACAGTCGTCTGTATACTGGTAAATTTTCCATGCGAATGCAGAATCTGCGATGTCGTTCCCAAAAGATTATAAACAAAACATAAAATAGTGTTGAACCCTTTGGTCCGCAACTTTAAGTTTGCTCCGAAAGCTTTGAATACCACCTGCAGACAAAAACTGCATGGGAGCGATTACCAATATAGTTCTCCAAAAATGGTAATAAAAGAAAGTCACAGAAGCTTCTGCTGTATAGTTTTCGCGAGAGGAATGTGTGACTTATATATTTATTTTATTTAGAACATACTGTAGGCCAGAGACTGGCCCAAGCAGGAGTGGAAATAACAAGTAAAATACAAGTAAGCACATTTAAAAATTAAAACCAAACATAAAACACGTGGATATACATATTCGAGGCATATACCAAGAAATGCAATACAGGAGAGTGACGTGCAAGCTGCTAACAAGCATGATATTTCATACGGAACAAGTAAGCACATCTAAGAAAAATCATTATGAAGGCCATCACAAAAATCAGTGGCCTCAAGAACGCTAGAAGGTAGAGTTCCATTCCGAGATAGTGCGGGAAAGGGTAAAAAGTGTGAAACGATTAGTGCGTGCATAGATTGGTGTTAATGGTTGATTATGGTGCCATGTAGCGTGACTTAACAGGATGAGGTCATTATGTGTGCAAGCCGTACATTGTTTCGTTCGATAAGCAATACAAATTTTAGCCTGGAGAGCTTCCTACGCAACTCAAGTGTAGCTATGCCGTTCGTATTCATAAAGTGCGATGGTGAGTCTTTGAACCATTTCTAGCGTCGAAAAGTTATTTTTAGTGAAGAGATACGAGACAAGGCTCACGTGGAAGTTTTTTGTTGGTAAACTGTTATGAAACAGTTTCTTCTAAATTTCATTTCATTTGCCATTCGGCACACCAATCTGCGATTTTTGAAAAGTGAAGAGTTTAATGCATACTAATCGGATCAGCTTGTCCTATATTTGAACAGTGCACAATCATCCGCAGAAAGTCTACTGCTTACACTTAAATCAAAATGCTTTAGACTCGTGTAATAATAGAGTTGAGGTGATAAGGTTGTGATCAAGGGCATAGTGAAGTTGGTCAGCGAAATCTTCTAAAGAGGCTATGTGCCCTTCCCTGTTATGTATCCAAACTGTGTGGGCGACAGTATAATGAACGTGTTTATAAGATATGTCATTAAGTGAATCACGTGCTTTGTTTGTTTGTTTCTTTCAAGTATATCCTCGATGCTTGAGAATGGAAATTGGTACGTAATTTCTCAAGATGTATTCAGGCACTACCTTGCTTCAAAGTACGCACTGTTGCATTTTTAAGATTGTCAGGAATGGCTCTGGCTTCAGTAAAGCCGTTTAACATAACCATAAGAATCGCTTTCAGAGTACCAAGGTTTCTGCGAAGGTCGGAGATATCCGTTGTCCATTCCCGGTCACTTGTTTGTCTTAAAGCTGAACAAAATGTAGTACAGTACGGTTTCCTGGTGTGGGAAAAGATATACAAAGACAGAGACGGCGTGTTCAGTAGGGGTAACTGAATCTCTTTCATGACTAAGAAAGGTTGCAAAGAAAGCGTTGAAATTTCTCTACAACACTACCTAAATCGCTGCCAAAGGTGTGTTTTAAGGACTCATCAATATAATGATCTGTGGTATAACCTCGGAACTCATTGATCAAGGACCAAGTTTTCCATGCGTTCCGAACGGCCTTCTGCAAATGTCATGTGATAAGAGCTGCGCTCGGACGATCGAGGATTTGAGGATTTGAAATCTAACTTTCAGCATCAAATTGCTAGGCGAGCGACGGCAGCGGGCCCATTGTCTGTTTTTCTTTGTTAGTTCCGCCAAAATATTGAATAATGTGACACGCGCCCGTAGAAAATGTATGTTATTATTATTTATGATATCGAAATTAATTTTCTACAGTTTATGGTGCTTAATCGTTATCTTTATAAACCTGGCGTTAGATATAATATGGCTCTCTTTCAGATTTTTGGTGGAATGAACAAGCAGAAAAACAAGATATTGTGCAGCCGTGAGGCCGTGATCCTAATAAAAAAACTAATTTAGATTTTTTTATACAACTGAGGGCAACGAACAAAAATAGTATTTGCGACGCCTCCTTTATTTTAAGATAACTAAAAATAGCAAAAATTCCATTTCACGACGCTAACAAAAGTTTTCAATTTTTTTTATAAGTATCGAAATTTATATATTTGAACCAAACCCTAGATAGTTACATAGTACATATCTTAAAGTATATGGGTGCCAAATCTAGTTGTGATAGGGACAGTATTAAGACATTTTTGTGCACAATCTGTGAAATGCCCCAAAATTAACCCCCCCCAAAAAAAAAAAAAAAAAACCACTTTCGATTGAATGTTATGATATCTGTGTAGCTATACTTTTGCGGTGCCTAGAATAATATGTTGTTAATATATTTTTGCGAGGAATTGAAGCTACAGAAGACTGCAATGAGAGAAGACGGCTAGGCCTACTTGTCAACGTAAATATGATGGCGGGCTACGTCACAACTTGAAGAACCACGCAGAGAAAAATGGCTCAATTTAATGCGTTTCTGAGTTGCCTGAAGGTCTTCAAATGCGTATTTCACTGATCTCTGGATCATAACCAGCACTAATTATTTCTAAACGTCAAATATAAAGATTTAAAAATAATGAAACACCATCAAACCCAAAATCACATCTTTTCCCCCAAAATATTGGCGTTTCTCGACCCGCATATACCTTAAGCCAGTGGTTCTCGGCCTTTGATGTTTCACGGAACCCCTTTTGGATCATTTGAGATGATGGAGGATCCCGTCCGTGGTGAGGGGAAGGAAAAGTGTACGTTAATTATGATAGTGATTTATTAAATTGACATAACTAAGTGCTAGAGTGAAGTAGACTTCGCTTATCGACATATACACGAGAAAACTCACACGGAAATCGAAACGTTCCTTCTCAATTTAAAAAATATATAAATAGAACTTTTATTAATTACCGGGTTTGACTGATGAGGCTGGGCTTCGCGGACCTCAAGAAGTCCGCGGACCCACCATTTGAGAACCACTGCCTTAAACCAGAACAGGTAAGGGTCGCCTATTTTTATGCATACCAACTTTTGATATTCTTCATAGAACGTATGAACACACATAATATTATTAATAATAATATTGCATTATAATATTAATAACTTAATTTTTTATCATTATCATGGGGGACGCAAGTAAAAATCACAGGGCACTCCTTGTTATCGCTTAAAGCCCGATTCACATGGTGCGATTTTACGTGGGATTCGGCAAGTGTGGCGGTGAGTACCGAAGCTTCCATCACGCATTTTACGCGGCAGAAGCGACGTCGTCAAGGGAAAACCTGAAGTTGAATCAGGCGTCGAACTGGCATGTGGCTTAACGTGTGACAGCGACAACAGTCAACAACAGTTTGGCGCTTGCGTGATACGCAGCAATCGTGACGTTGTTGTCGTTTGTGTTCCGCCTCCTGAGCACGATTTTGAGAATTTTAACGCCATGCGCGCTTCTGCTTTCTATTTCGGTTCCGTCCCCCATTGTCTGCGATGAGCCCCCTCAGCGTGCCGTCACTGAAAGTCGCGCCATTCGGGCCGAGCTACGAACTTCCCGAAGGTTTCAGCCATACCGCACGCCTTTCTACGTAGTCATGCCACCGGCCATGTGGTGCACAGAACGTCCTTCTGGTGACGCCATTCTTTGTAGTACCCGATGCCAACAACATGCGCTCACACAAGAAATGCGAAGTAATTTTCGAGAACAAATTGTCGCCGAAGCACAGTCAGAGCTCATGAGCGCCTGCAAAGACACGCCCTTTCACGCGCCTCAGAAAAAAATATAAAAACAAGCGGTCGAAACAAAATGGCCTGCGTGTCATCACCGTAAGCAAAGCGCACATGAAGGCAGCCTGCCACGGCTACACAAGGAGAGATTGGCTGGCGCGTCTGTTTCGAACGGCCGGCCTCCAGCTTGCACTAATTTTCTTTGGGCTGCTCGAGCACGTTCGACGCTCGGTACATCGAAGCGTTGTCGAAGGAAGACAAATGGGGAATGTACTGCGACCTTTGATGCACTAAAATTAGTATTTTTGATAGCTCGGTAGTTAGAACGGTTGACCTTAGCGGAAGGGGGAATCGGTGGCCGACGAGCTAGCACAGACTACAGTCACTGAATGTTCCCAGTGTACCCAAACTCCTAGGCTTGAGGAGCCAGGATGGCGGCTCAATCTGTTTTTTAATGCGAATAGCATTCCTTTGGATACTTCACGCACTTTTCGTCTATGTATCTATCTATCTATCTATCTGGCTATCTAATAGCATCTTCGATCAGCTTGCACCGGAATCGCCCTGAAACCAGCACAGTGCACAGCGCTCCTTGGTCGTGCAGCGCGAAGTCGGTGCAACATCGAGGACAAAGTGCGCCGCGCCGATGCACCGCGGCGAGCTCCACCTTGCGTCACTTCGCGTTTTGTTCGTTTTTCTTGCGTAGGTCAGCACACGGTGCCCGTCTGCTGTCAATTTCTCCTATTTTTTACTCGCGGATTTGACGGTCCCACACAAATAAACATCGTGGACGTAATTGTCGATGGGGTCACGAAGCGGGCGACAATTCCACATTTATATGTTGGCCATCATTGTTGGTTCAAGAAAGAGAAACACCAGATAATAGCCGTACCTCGCTGTCATCGAAACACCTCGCGACGCTTTCCACGAAGTTCGTACCTTTCAGGCGCTCCTTGCCACCGCAGCAATCGCCGGTAATCGCGGCGATGGTAAGAAGCTCCTCGTCTCGCCGTCAAAAGAGCTGAGGAATTCATCTAGTGCAGCAGCGAGGCGTGTTCGTTTTTGCAAGATCGCCATCTCGATAGTCTGCGCGTCTGCTACTCCCGCCATCTTCTCGATTCCCGCTCCTGGCCGCAATGCCTGATGGGACTGCACCCCGGCGCACCGTCGATTTTCTTGGTGCGCGTTGGGGCAACGAAAAGCCGCACCGGGAGGGTGCGCTTCGTTGATCGAGGACGTCCGGTGCGTACCGGTGCACTTGATCGAAGATGAATGGGCGCACTGCTTTGCCCGCAGGCGCGCACCGGTGCGAGCGATCGAGAGATGCTGAGCAACTCTCAGCGCCTGCTGGGATTCGAACCGCTGACCCTTCGATCAGCAGGCAGACGCGCTAACCACAGAGCCATGAAGGCAGTCATTCAACGCACTCTAAACGGTTGTTTATATCTTTACTATAGGACGCGCTTTACAGCGCTGTCACAGCTACCGGTGCGCGCGCGTTCCATGCACGAGGGCTCATTCCGCTCTCGTGAGGCTGAGCACGGCCGCTAGCTCACCCTCTCCCGCGCTCGGGAGAGGGTGATGTAGCGGCCGTGCTCAGCCTCACGAGAGCGGAATGAGCCCTCGTGCATGGAACGCGCGCGCACCGGTAGCTGTGACAGCGCTGTAAAGCGCGTCCCATGGTAAAGATATAAACAACCGTTTAGAGTACCGTTGGTTGAGACTAGCTGAGACGCCAGAAAGTCTGGTCGGTACCATTTTGAGTGTTTGTGCGTATGGCGCGTGCTTTGCTCGCCTTCCTAGGTGACACAAACGCACGTGCTGGGCTGCGGAGATCGTGCGCAGGGCTGTGAAAGTGTCAACAAATTTAGAATCGCCTCAAGAGTGGGCTGGCGTATCTAGAGTGTGCCGGCCACCTGACGAACGCGCATAACTCCGCACCGTTTGATGCTATTCGCATTAACGTAGATAATCATTCCCAAAGGATGGGTTCTGCTGACTTTTTTTAAATTTTTATTGTGGTCCCTATGAGCGTTTAGAAAGCGCGTTTTTGCGGAAAAACAAACGAAAATGGCCATTTTTTGTAGGTTCTTCGTCTGGTCCTCGTCTTTTTGCGCCGTTTTTAATTCCGAAGTGTTTTAAGAATCGCAACTGTCACAAGTCGTAAAAGCAATAGGTGATTCTTATGAATGTAATGATGTAAGCTAAACGCGAATTTTATTTTTATTCATACAGGCAAGTCTGAAATAAAAAAACTCACCCCATATTTGATTATCTTGAAGACAAGATTACTACGATATGAGGTCATCAACAAATGCCAGTGCAACGCCAACTATTTAGTATCACGATAACAATAAAAGTTACCCAGCAGTCGAGTACGCGTCTGGTCAGAACCTACGTCAGAGTCGGCAAACAGAGCTGTCACCGCTCCCCCCCCCCCCCGGCCACACACACACACAAACACACACAAATATTTAATCAAATTAATTTCAAGAGCTACGTCAACGGCGCCATAATGAGGGCACATTTTTGTTTTAGTATTTGAATTTTAAACTGAACTCCATCAACCCTTGCGATTACTCGTGCCGTGATGCGAACCAGCTCGCCTATACTCTTGTTTTAGCGACAATGAACCTGTAGAGAGACGGAAAGAGTGAAAAAAAAAACTAATTAAAGCCCGTTTAACAACTACTGCTAAATTGTATTCATACGCAGTTACGCACCAGGCATTTCTTAGGTTGAGTGCCCAGGAATATAGGAACAGAACGCGCAAGCACCCAATCAAACCAAACCTCCACGTATGTCTTTATTTGTCATAAAATACTTAAATCCCAAGATCTTATTATAAGTATCCGGGAACTTTGCACTGGGATAATTCGGGATTCAGATATGGCATTCACGTAATAACAAAAAGTTTAATAATATGTGCAAGCCACTATTTTTTTATTACAAAACTTAAAAAATAAAAAAAGAACTAGACAAAGTTTAACTACGTTTTACGATGACCCACAAGCGTGTTGGGACTGTTTAGTACAATGCTGTTCACGCACATGTCGGCAAGAGGAAACATATTTTAATGTACAATCTCTGAGACGATGCATTTAGTTGCCGAGGTAAACTATTCCAGATACTAACTCGAAAAAAGCAACGGACCGTTCATTCCAAATCCTAGCCATTTAAAAGCAATGTGGTTTATTGATCTGAGCTGCGAATCCGTGATATAAGAGATGCGCACCGACACGTATATGTCACAGCATACACCAAGTGATTCCTAGTTGCTCGTGATTGGACCTAGTGGCCTGTAACTATGGCTGTAGTTCATCGTAGGGTAAGACAAACAATGGTAAAAAAACATGTATGTGTCATTTACCACGTGGTTTATGGCATGGCGAAAATTAAGATTGTTGCAAACAGGCGCCATGATAGCGCGGTGTGTTCAGTAATATCTTGGGTTGGAAAATGTGGTTATACCTATGGTCATGACGACCGTTAAGAGCGCAGCTACATTCTTCTAGTGCAGAACGAGAAATGGCGTGTTCTGTAATTTGTGGAAGAGAGGTGGCGCAGTTTCCGGATCATGGAAGTACGCTAGAGACGCTGGCAAAATAAGAACGTCATGGCGTGTCTTTCGAACGCCCTGCCTCCAGCACGTGCTTCGTGCCTTCCGTTGTGCTTTGACTGCGTGTGCGCGCTCAAGGTGCACGAGCGTTGTCGAAGGCTCGCATCTGGAGGCGGGAAAACTGAAGCTCTCTCTGCCGCCCTCATCCTGTCGGTAACTATCCAAATTGTGCAGTTGCTGTAACCCAATGATTGGTACCAGGGACGAAATTCACTACGTGATAGAGGCCCGCCACAGTTTGCACATACATAAAGTTTTCGCGAAAACAGGCAACAGTAAAGGTCGCAAGGTGCCTGCACAGTTTATATTTGTCAAGCCTTCAGATATCGCAACTAGCGTACTTACGCTTACTACACATATTACCAATCGTAATAGTAATTATTGTCATTTTATTCAATAAAAATTATACAAAATGTTCTGGCCCACAATTGCTCAGACTGCTTGTCTTTGTAGTCTGGCAAAACTTACGAAAAACCATGGAACATATCACAAATTGACTTATTGATACTGATATTTAGTTTATCTCAGAAGAGACGTGGCACAGCAGATAGGCAAGACGCTCGTACATTGAAGGCCTGTAGCGCCGCGTCTAGTAATAATACAATTCAATAATTACTCGTTTTAGCACTAACCAGTTGTTTTTACCACAGTGAATAAAACAAAACATATCCAACACAAGCACTTGATTGTCAAATGCAAGGTGAGCAATGCAAAACAATGTAACCTAAAGCAATTAACGATCGAATACAGAAGACAACAAGGCTCAGGCAAATTCATCACATATCCTTTCCGTGAGACCAGATTTTCAGCTTGTCTTTAGTTTGTTTATAGGGGATAAGCCAACAAAGTCATTTATGTATTTGAGGTTCTTATCGCGTATATTAATTTCAATATATTTTATTCGAAGATGAGATTGATTGACAAATCTATACCCTTAAATATTTTTTTAGAATATTACGTAAACTCACACCGACACCTCGAAGCCACAAAGGTATTATTAAAAAGAGTGTTTTTTTAACGTTTTCAGTTATTGACGACGGAATGCATAATACATCTGCCTTGCTACTCCACGCCGATCGCTTTCTTAATAATCGTTCGAAGGCACCCTTGTTAAAAGATAAATTAGACATTGCTTTAATCAACCTGAGCCCATTACAATAACTAGATATGTTTAGAAATGTTGGAATCAATGGCATTCTTTCATATACAGTATATTTAATTCCTTGAGGTTATATATTTAATGAACGATTTTTATTATTTAGGCGAGGGGTCGGCAACCTAGGCCCGCTGGGCAGTCCCCCCCCGCCCCCACTGCAGCGTCCTCACAGACCCAAGAACCACATGGAACATGGGACTGCAAATGGGCTTAGACAGGAACAAGGAGCGATTCCAATTGGCATTGTCCGACATCCCCATACTTCGGCAAAGAACGTCTTCACTTCAGGTTTGCTTCTTTTTATTTTTGCTGCCCCCCCCCCCTCTTCCTTCCCGCCGTCGTCGTGACTTGCCGTCTGGCCCCCTCCGTGTAGGCTTCGGGACGACTTGGCACGTTGCAGCAAAAAGGCTGAAGACACCTGATTTAGGCCATCTTTGGTTGCCCACCAGATTGTCTGCTTTTACAGACTTTTAATAATTTCGCTGAACGTCTTCGGAATGTGCCCAGTTTTGTAGTCACCATGTGTACTACATATAAAAAAGGTTTGTTTTAATATTTACTAGAAATTAAAAAAAAATTACACCATCTTCTCGAGGGAATCATGGGGTGATGTGGAGCATCGTGTTGTTTCCGAGGAAAGAGTCAGTTGCGCGCTGACGTCGAGAGATGGCGCCACCGACTGCCCTAGCGTGACCCCCTACGCGAGCCTTCGTCGCGGCTCGCGGCAGAGAAACTTGGAACACTCGCCGCTCGTTTTTTTTTTCACACTTGAAGGAGAGGAGACTAGATGAGGAGAGTTGCGCGTGCGCGCGCGGTGTGAGTACAAGCGAACGCACGCGCAGTGCACGCAGCTGGTAGAGAGAGAGCGGAGAGAGTAACGCGCAGCTGTTGGAGAGAGGGAAGGAGGAGAGTTGCGCGTGCGTAGTGTGAGTGCGGACTACAAGGCCGAGGGACATAGACCTGAGCAAGAGATGCTCCGCATCTAACATGGGCATTAATGAAAATTTCCAGGTAGCACATGAAAGCCCACGTGGGAAAAGCAGGCTGGAGCAGCAGCTGCAATACCCACCGTGGTTCCTACCTTGGGTGTGGCGTGGACATCCACATTTCGGGCTGCCCATGCAATACCCCTGTCGGTACCACCTTGGTCACGCGAGGACAAAATTAGCGTAGTTGTGGGCAAAGCGAGGGCAAGCCCACTTGGGCTGTCCGTGGAATGCCCCCATGGGTCCCACCTCGGCTATATGAGGACAAGGTTAGCATAGATGTTAGCTCTTAAGGGGCAAAGCATGGGTGTGCCCAACTTGGACGACCTGTGCAACTCCCAAACTGGAACTTTCTACTGATACTGAGCAGGAATACTGCATGTTAGTGAAATTCAACATAGAATATCGGCTTTTTTATACCAAATCACCAAGGATTGTAATTCTGAGCGCGAGAAAGAAATTGTAGGCTTACAACACATTATTACTAACTTACTACAGAACGTATATGTTGAGAGGGCCGTTGTACATGGGATGAAATTTCTGCTCAAAGTTAAATTTGAGGGTGCATGAATTCCAAACACGTTAGTCGGAATGTCGTTCTCTGTTCTAAAACTCGGTGTCCGTAGCCGGCTCAAGCTGGCTATATATCCCGATTACCTGTCCAACAATATTTCACACAAAATATTTCACAGTTTTTTTTATTGCGTTTTGTATACTTGAATGCCCAATTTTTGATAGACTTGCTCAGGATGTTTCTTCGATCAATCCAAATGTATCAAAGTGGAAAGAGTTTTTCCAGTAGGCGCAAATGAAAAGAGATGCAAGCTCAATTCGGAATGCCCCACAATACCACACAGTAAGGAAATGATTAATAACCCAGAACTTAATAAGGTCCACTGGGGTCCTCATGGGGGCTTCCCACGTAAGCCCACTCTGGACCCCACAAGTTTGGCCTATGCGGGCTTCCGACCTAGGCCCCTGTGGGCCCACCAAAAAGGGGGTGGGGGCCTTGTTGGATCTCCAAGTAACCTAATGTGGGTCCCACGAGGGTAGCCGGTGGGGCTGCCCAATGGGAATCCATTTCGGCCCTCCTTTCAGAGCCTACTTTGTGCCACTTCGGCTAAATTGCCTCGCAAAACATAAGGGAATCGTGTCGAAGCTGGTTCTTTTTAGAATTTAGGCGAATAGCTTGGTGATAATTTTTCCCCCAAGCCTGGTCCATTTTACAAGTAACACCAGAGAAACAAAATCAACGCGAACATCGCGGTGAATGCTTCGACGATTCCTGTGCGTGTACGGCTATGACAGTTTTTTTCGGACTTTCCCATTGCCTTTTTGAATAATGATTTTGATTACTGTGTATGGCATCATGGTCGGGATAAGAAATACGTGCTCGGGTTCTCTAAGAGTGAATATATAATAGATACTGCTGAACTTTGTTGGATTGCTGAAGATATAAAAAAAAAACGGTACTCTAAAGTTGACGTCTTCATCGAGCAGCCGAGTCCAGACACTCGAACTTTCGACGTAAATTTGCTTGGCTCTTTTTGGGAGTTGCGGATTCTTCCCTTCAGCTGCATCTCCACGCCGATGGCTTCATATCCTTTCCAACCTCACCCAAACTCCTCCTCGCAGTAAGCTAGAATCACTGGTGCAATGTAGTTGAGAGTCCTCTGAAAGAAAAGCAATCAACACGATGAAATTAAGGGCGGCATATATCCAGTTTGCTCTTGAAACTAAGAAATGCTGGGCGTGGTAATTTTCGAGCGTCTATATATCACTCTGGAGGCAATGATATTGCTGCAACAATCGAAAGAAAAAAAGACCGCCAAGAACGAATCACCGAGCAAGTGTGAACATAATCCCTTGAGTTTCTTAAAAAAACACTGACACCCCCACAAAAAAAAAAGAAAAAAAAAGTTTTTTTGTTTTTTTTTGCCAGACGATATAATATGGCGTCGGGAGACTAGCCAACAATATTTTGCTAGAGAATCACGCATATTTTTAATAAAGCCAAAAAAAAAAAAAGCTCATCTGCTCAAAACTGAAACACGAGCACAGAAGCTCATGGCCGGAAGTCACGTGGCCACACCCGACCGCGTTTTGTTTCTCGGCCTTTTCGGCGTGTGAAGCAGAACGACGACGACGACGACGAACTTGTGTATACCGTTTGTCGAGTGCTTGTTTCGCATTTCTATCCCTTCCGCTCGATGTTCTGCGCTCGATTATCGATTGGCTGCTACCACGAACGACAGTTCCAAAGTATCGTCCCTACGTCCATTGCAACGTTGGTCCGTCGTTCACCGCCATGGCGTCGTCCAGCCCGCGGTACGGCGCCATGTTGAGAATTACGTGTATCGTACATGTACTTCCTGTAATCTGTGCAACATTTTGTTTTCGGTCAACGTATTTGCAGCTTCTTGAGGGCCACGAAAATAGAGTTCACATTCTTTTTTACTTTTAATATATAATATGTGCCTTAGATGACCCACGACTTTGAATGTATTTGGTACACATCGTTTGAACGCCACGTGATCATGGAAAAGAGAGCGAGCGAGACTCAAACCGGGCCATTCTCAATCGGCTGTTTTCGGGCGGAAAGAAAACGAATTTCGAGCCGAAAATTGTATTCTGGATAGTTGGGCTTTAGTCATGTTCAAATGAAAGCTCGGCGAGCATAAATACCCTGTCAGTGGGTCCCTCGTAAGGGCGGTCATTTGCTACAGTTAGACTGCATGAACATTAGCGGGGAGACATCGCAGCGTCCTTTGCTGCATTAGCTAAGCTGAATTATGGCATGTGGGTTAGGTCCTCGACGGCCTTCTGAACTTAACTAAGACTATGCGAGGCCGCATAATATTTTTAAAGTTCCGGGTCCGATCGAGAAACCGAAACTCGGCTTTTCAGCCCGCACAAATGAAGTGCAATCATCGCAGAAACCTGAAACACCGCGAGAATGGGTCGCTATAGTGATGGGGAAGGAATGCATAAAGTTTAAGAGCACGACGTTAACTGAATCAACACATACGAGAAAAAAAACAAACTTTTTCTATGAGCCGACGTCCACCTAAGCCTAATATTAATCAAATAAAGATATGGCACGATGGAGTTAGTAACATCTATTTTAGCAAACATACTTTGTCAACATCAAAGGTGATACTGTTATCTGTCTTACCGATAAGTTGATTTCAACAGACGAATGCGACAGGTGTCGGGTGAGGTGACGTCAATTTACCCGCTATATTTGGGGGAATGCAGGGACGCACAGACGAACGGAAGAATTTTAGTGACTATAGTCACCGACGAAATCGCAGGACGTGATGAGTCCCGGGCATCTTGTTATTCCTCCACAACCAATAAGATTCTGACATTAACCGATACAAATGCCGAAGAAGCAATCATGAAGCAAGTTGCATAAACATAATGAACCACACTCTGCGCTATTTTTTTCTTCTTTTTGCTGTCACTGGTTTTAAGTGGTTCCGCTAAAAAGTATAGTACCTTGTTTTAAAATAACTTCGTGAAATTAAAACCGACTCGCCTTTTCTGGTTCGTCGCAGAGATGCAGCTTGAACTTGGCCACAGTCTTCGCAATGACTAGCGAGAGCATAAATTCCGCGAGCCGGGATGCGGGGCAGTTGCGATTTCCGATGCCGAAAGGGATGTACGCCATTGGCTCGATCGTCGACTTGTTTTCTGGACTGAATCTGATCATGAAAGAGGGAGAGGAGACATGAGCGCGCGGGGACGTTAATGGAAAGATTAGCGGGTAGGAGCAAAGATGGCTTCCTTTCTCTCGACTCCACGTCCGAATAGGCGAAAGCCGACTTCCGGGGTTCAGCCTTCGCGTTCGAACAGCGAGTATACGGGTCGGTTTCCTTTTGGCCAGTCTACCCGTTGCTGCTCCGGTATAGAGCGTTGGAATCACTGATCTCAATGACAATTGCTGGATCGCGTTTGCCCGCTCCGCGAATGCGGTCACTGGCGGCCATCTTTAGGTAGAGTTATATCACCTCTAGCCAAGATACAGCTGCTGCAGCCACCAACGAGCTTGAGTATCACCTTAGAGCGGTAAACCGCAACCCAAGGCCTGCAGCGGAAATGGCACCCCCCGGTTGCCGCCATCTTGCCTGTTTGCCACATTAGTGATCACGTGACGTCAAGATGGCTGCGCCCAGAGGTGTGCCAGATCAGATTGGCCAGATCACGGTAAGCAGGACGCCCTCTGGGGTTGCGTTCCAATCTTACTCGAATGGATCTGAGTTACTCTGGTGGGTCATGTCACGTGACAAGACTGAAGGAGTAACTGGACGCGGGTAGGTTTTCGAACGCCAAGGTACAGAATGTTTACCCTAGAGTGAGATCAAGTAAATTTTGGAACGCGGCCGTGCTTACCGTAATCTGGCCGATCTGATCTGGCGCAGCTATGCGCGCAGCCATCTTAAAGTCACGTGATCACTAATGTGGCAAACGGTCAAGATGGCGGCAACCGGGGGGTGCCATTTTTGGCCGCTGGTTTACCGCTCTAAGTTTACTCAAGCTCGTTGGCAGCCACTAACAGCTGCCAACATCATCATCCATGGCCAGACTGGCGTTTTGGCAGTTGTGGTGGCAGGCTGCCATCAAAATAGCGTGGGTGATATTCCGTGATTGATTGAAATTGTTTGACGAAACATGTTTTTGAAACCCGGCGTGAACGATAGCCCGGTCTTTGAGGACCCGGTAAAGTTTCACGAAATCGCACAGCACCGAGGAAAAGCAGCACAGCACGCATCAAAAGTCGCATCGAAAGAAGCATCGAAAGCAGACGCCGCTACGGAATCTGCTTTCGATGCGAGACTGCGCTGCTTTTCCCCGGTGCTACGCTTTCGTGGGAACTTTCGCCGGGTCCTCAAAGACGAGGCTACCGTTCACGCCGGGTTTCAAGATCTGCTGCGTCGAACAAGCTTCAATCGAGGACGAAATATCACCCACGGTACAATGTACTAGATCCACGGCTTTTTTATGGTAGCCTGCCGCCATTGCGCTGTCCGCCATATTACAATGATGGCTAGAGATGATATAACTCTACCTAAAGATGGCCGCCAGTGACCGCATTCCCGGTCCATAGGCGGAGCTGGCCAAACGCGATCCAGCAAATAGACATAGAGATCAGTGGTTGGAATCATAAACATGAGGGTCTGGTACATCGATCTCCCGTCGGGTTAATAGACCGATCTCACCAGCCAGTTTGACTACGCCACCGCTGCCGCAATGCATCGGCAGGGAACTTTAGTCTTTCTGCACGTGCGACAACCTCGGTGGAGCTCTGCGCGTGGTAGAGCACGAGACGGCACGAGCCCTCTCACGCACTGCCGTCTCGCCTCCTGTGAACTAAAGTTATGGCGGCGTCACGCATGCGCCGGAAAGTGCTTAGTGACGATCGGTCGCACTAGCGTGCGCTTGAAGTTTGCTACGTCGCTCTTGCAATCCGGAGTCGGCTAAGAGGCCGTGGCTGCTTTCTTGAACAGAGGGTTGTGGTTGCGACGTCAGAACGCCGGAGTTCTTGATTGGCTTCGCGATTGGAAAGATGGTGGGTAGATGTCTGCAGCGAAGTGTAGCCTTAAGGTCTACCCACTTTATCCCTCCGTCAGAGCTAATGAGAGCTTGGCGTTCTGACATCATGGTGCAACCCGTGAGCAAAGAAGAAGACGAACTTGCACTCCGTATTACTCGCTATTTTTTGTTATCAATAGACCGATCTCACCAGCCAGTTTGACTACACCGCTGCCGCAATGCATCGAGGAGCTTTAGTCTTTCTGCACGTGCGACAACCTCGCTGGAGCTCTGCGCGTGTGGAGATGAGGCGGCACGAGCCGTCGTGCACTGCGCCGTCCTGGAACTAAAGTTATGGCGGCGTCACGCATGCGCCGAAGCTTGGTGAGATCGGTCTATTTGACGTTCTTTTTGTACAGATTCACCGCTGAAATACGATCTGCACATTTTGTAACCGTTTTCGTGGGGTTCCGTGCACAACTCTGGCACGAAGACCCTGATACCGCAGTCAGTTGCACTCCGTTTCATTCCGACTCCAAGAGCACCCGACGCGGCAGTCTGACTGCGAGCAGCTGAACTAATTTGCGCGAAACAAATGGTTTCTCGAAGGGATTTGTCCGGTCGAAACCGGAAGTACTTAAGTTCTTGCGCTCGTTACGTCGAGGGAGCCTTCATGTAGACAAACGTCATTTTTATTTTGATATATGATCTCCCGTTATTAATTAAACCTTCCATGAGCCTATGTACGAAACTGCACCTCGAATTTCGCCAGTGTCAATGGCTGACATCCGTAGGTGCTGCGTGACGTCACAAAACGCAAAGGTTTGTCCGATGGTCGGGA
>JAZHYW010009901.1:0-205000 GCA_037355805.1 Ixodes ricinus | reverse complement strand
TATATATATCAGGGTTGGGCAGTATCGCGATACAAATGTATCGCGATAGTATTTCAGAAATACATTTCGTATCTGTATTTCTGTATCGCGATACATTTTTTTCACCAGTATTTGTATTCCTGTATCGAAATACATTTTGAATGTTTCTTTGTATCGCGATACAATCAGGGTGAAATGTATTTCGTTACATTTCTTGAGAAATACTTCCCCCCCCCCCAAAAAAAAAAACAGTCCTAACGCGTTTTTTTTTTTTTACTTTTGAGGGCACCATGGTCAAGGGGATGCTGGGGCGTTGTTACTATGCTGACCAAGTTTCCTCCCGAATTTATAAATTATTTTTTTATGCGCCATTTTCTTTAATATGAGAAGCGTTGCATAGTCGGGGACTCGAACCAGGTGGCGTGCCAGGAGTGGAGTCAGAGCATCGCATGCCGCAGGTCCTTAGGTATGGATTTCTTGCGTCATTGTTTGCTGGCATCCAATGCCCGCGGCTAACCGTCTCCCTTGCCTTAGAGTACACAGTACACCCAACCGGCAAAGCTGAGTCACAGTCCCTTGCAGCACGAGCCTGGCGGTGGTTGACTTGAAATAGTAGGATGACTCACGCAGTGAAGTTCAACACATAGCGTCTGTGGCTGCGCCTGTTATATAGCATGGCTCAAGGGTACGTCATCAGCTGACGTGAACGTTACCCGCTCCTCTGGTGATCCGAAACCCAGGAAGGAGGCCAGACGTGGCCTCGCTGTGCCGACCCAGACTTCGTACACCTGCGACTCGTCTCGAGCGCGCTGTTTCTCGGAGAGCTCGCACCTGTGCCGGCAATATCAGGTCGCAATCCACGCGGCCTCTGTTTGGATGATGCTAGGCGAAACTTGAGGACTGCAATCCATGCGTCGGTGGCGGAGGGTCAACAGGAAGGACCTTCACAACAGGGATGCCACCGTATCGTTTTTCCAACCGTAACAGAAGATAAGACATGTGTTCCAGAATGATTCAGGTGGTCCACTATTCTCGAAAATTCCAAATGACACTGCCTGTACGATCTTTAACGAGCTAACCTACAGGCTACAACGAAAGTACGTATTGTCCGTTCATACAGCAGCGTGGTGAAGTTTCATGTTCAAGGCCACACCTACAGATCAAGAATACCAGTTCATTCCACTGAGACGTCATGTGATCAATGTTGACAGGGGCATCCTTATTGGACAGGGACGTGGTGACGTTTTGATTTAGGATCACATCGAATTTATTTAGAGGTCGAAGTCTTTTTGCATCCCTCGTCAGACAGACACGATGTCAGGGAAGGGACCGCAGTCAATCCTGGATGGGACATTTCTTTGAGCCCACTGAAGACTCCTCGTCGTCTGAAACCACTACCTTCAAAGCAAATACGAGAAAGTAATTTCGGGATTAAAAACTTCCACTTCCAACTTCAAGCTTCATCTCATTTGGCGTCTCAAACAAATTCTAAAAAATGTATTGCAGTATCAGTATTTCTGTATTTGTATTTCTGCCCTCCCTAAAATGTATTCCTGTATCTGTATTTCCAAATACTTTTTGCCTCTATTTAAAATGTATTTCCGATACGTATCGCGATACACTTTTACAGGTATATTTCAGTATCAGTATTTTAGCTACTATTTTAATGTATCCCAGTATCTGTATTTCCAAATACATTTTTGAGTATTTCTGCCCAACCCTGATATATACCGGGTGTTATTTTTTATTCGAAACAGATTTATTTAAAAAGCCGTGAGGGATTACACCTATGCTACTTGTGGGAGGTGAGTTATACGGCCGGGGGGACATATTATGGGGGCTAATCGTAACGATCAGTTAGCTAATAACTCAAATTCAGATCATTAACTTTTTAATTAATGGAAATAGGTATATGGTTCAATAGAAACTTACTTACATCATCCAACCCTTGAATCAGTCATTTTCAGAAAGATTTTGAGCTGCGTGGAAAGCGTAGTAGCGCTAAAGTTACCACTCAAGAGGAGCAGGTGCAAGGCTGGGGCTAGATAAGGGCGAAAAAATCGCCTGGCCATATGCTCTAGCTTTGCTTTGTACCTGCTCCACGAGCAGTAGCTTCAGTAGCACGATTACTACGCTTGATCACGCACTCACGTGTTGCTGGAAATGACTCATTTAGTGGTTTTCAGTGCACGCTGCTGCGAAGTTTCTAAATTGGAACCATATGTCTATTTTAGTTTTTTACGCGAGTTAATTAACGGAAATTTTAATTAATTGATCAGATTGATCCGTTGCGATTAGCCCCCTATAGTATGTCCCCTGGCATGTATAACTCGCCACCAGCAGCGCAAGTGCAACCCCTCACGGCTGCGTGCGTAACTGCTGCATTAAGTGTTGTCTACCTATATATATATATATATATATATATATATATATATATATATATATATATTAGGGCCGCGCGTCGATTAAAAAATTCAACTGATGACTGCCACCTACTAACGGATCGATTAATTAATCGATCGTAATCGGTTGCGTTATTTTTGTAAAATAATACGTTAAAAAGAATGTCAACACTCGCCTTGCCTTTGAAGACTGCATTTTGCACTCTGCTGGCGCTAAGGACATCTCGAATCGAGGATGCATGTAGAGCTTCACCGGTCTCAAGAAGCGAAATAGTTTTGTCTCCCGCTCCCGAAGACAAAGAAGTTTGTCCATTCATTCGACAGGATAGACAAAAGTCGGAAGCGGGCAAGCACGCTTTCTTCTTTCTGTCGAAGGAAACCTCGATGAGCAGGCGTTGATTTAGCTGTCTGCGTTTGGCGGGCGTGTCCCTTACGGTCGCAGTATGGTTGCTTCGCTCGTAGAGTCGATGCTCGAAGCGGGCACTCGCTTCCACCAGTACAAGCGTCTTTTTTGCAGATGATGCAATGCAGGGGACTTCTTTCGAGTTAGAGCACCATCGCTGGAGTTTACTTTAAACCCAAACTTTCCATCGAGAGTTGCCTTTCGTACTCGTGTCCTCGCCCATTTTACGCGCCGAATATTTGGAACAACATGACCGTGGCGTTTTTAGCTTCCCAGCTTGTTTTTCTGCTTGTTTGTCTCGGCCTGGAGAGTGATGTAACCACATCCTAAGCACGTGAAGTTCCGCTTGGTCGCGATGGGATCAAATGCGGAGTTCAACTTGTTGTCTTGCCTCGGCGAGAACTGCCAATAAATATCCCCATCGGAACGTGACATCGTTGAGCGCGAGGCAGACTATGCTCACAGACGCCTGGCTGGGAACGGACTTCTGTTTAGGTACCGATTAAAAACCGATTAACCGGCCTAAAAACATTGATCGATTCAAGCTGCGTAATTTAATCGGAAGGGTTAATTCAGCGTCAAATACGAGCTAACATACATGTCTATATATATATATATATATATATATATATATATATATATATATATATATATATATATTGGATAATGTATTTCTCTCTCAATTACTTAGAAATTACTGCACATTTAGTATTTGAAATACGTGATTTCAAATACTGCCCAAATACGATTTTGGGCGCTCTTCTCTAAGCGAGACACATGACAGAGCACGAGATACGCATACCTTTTGAACATAATAAACTTTGTATAGTAAAAATAAAGTGTAGAGCAAGGAATATGCGGGATCGCGACATGTATTTGGTTCATACTACCGAGACTTTGAAAATAAGCACACACTAAATAGAGCTTATTTTCCCCGATATACCCGCCTATCTCATAAAAAAACAAAAATGTTATTTTTGGACGCGCTAGTTTTTCTTAAGTGCTTGTTCCTAGATGCACATGGTCTCCACTGTTTATATTTAGCTACGGTCTTTGTTTTTCCCCATGTCACAAATGTATTTTGGTAGGAATGCACTTGTTGTATTTAAGTCCTCTTATCTAAAGAGTGTAATTATATTTGTATAATTAAATACATTTTTTTCGAAGTATTTGGAAGCGGCATTCGTTTCCAATAAGCGTTTGCTCACGACTGCTGCGTCAGTGATCGAGTGGGAATCTTGTCCAATCAGCGATGACACGAATCTCAGCCTAATTCCAGCCCTTAATATCCTTATCCAGTGCTGAGAAGATTCAGTCCTATAGACGCTTTGCAGCAGCTGTGCGTGGGCGCCGCCATAACTGACCTTCAGTTTTTGTTTCCTCTTATTCCATTTTCTTCACCTCATCATTACCACAACAGGCCAGGTTAGTGCCATCGTAGATTCTATTGTGTCCTTCTCCCCAACATTGGCCTTTGTGGAGGCTTGCCAACACCCGTTTCAGTGGCTAGGTATCGCCGTATGACAAGAGAAGGTCAGCAATGGCGGCTGTAATTTGGCGCGCGATGTAGACGATCTATACGGCCCTGCTATGCGGAGTGTAGGTTTGTCTGCTTTCTTGCACAGGGGTTGCGATAATGTCAGAACCGCCGAGCTCTCACTGGCTGATTGAAACAAATAGAGGGCAGACCTCGAGGCATCTAGCAGTGAGGTTCTACCCACTATTTGTTTCAATTAGCCAATCAGAACTCGAGCGTCGTTCTCTGACGTCACCGTAACTCCTGCGCAAGATACAGACGAACTTGCTCTCCGCATTTAAAAGGTGTTGACGATACACGACGATGACACGTATACAACTTTGCACGTGAATTTTTGCATGCGTACGCATCTGCGTGCACTGTTGCTCGTTCCGGTACAAAATAAAAAGTTTTTTTTATTGCGTTAGGTTGTTGTTTAGAACGTAGAGAACTTGGTGGTATCTGCAAGCAATTCAGGGCTTACGTCTTTCTCGAGGAGCAGTTTCACTTCAGCCCTCAGTTTGTCTTGGACGTCTTGATGCTTGGCCAAAAGGTGGGCGGTGAAAGACAGTGCCGAACTGACCGTCTCAAGCCTGGAACAGAGACTGAGTTTAAGAGCCCGTTCACGCACCTGCCTTTGCTTAGGACCGAGCTCTTGTGATCTATTACGACGAGGCTGAAGCCTAGTTTAAAGAGCCTAGATTGCCTAGATTGAAGAGCCTAGACGGAAGAGAGGGTTCATCTATGACCGTGTGGAGTGTTTACGAACTTAATGGCGAACAACCCCCACGCCTATTGGTCAGTGCGCATGCGCTGTGTTGTCAGTGGCGAGGAGGAAAGCGGGCGGAGGCGTTCGCAGATGGCCGACGCTTTCGGCACCGCCTCGCTGCTCGCATTGCAAACGCGGCCAACAAACCACGTGACACCCGTGGAGCAGTCGGAAACTCTCTGGAATACAGGCTCTCAAGAGAGCACACGTACACGCTTGCTCTATCAGTGAGGTGACCCTGCACCTCACTAAAGCGCAGGTTTCTTGCCTGTTCGAGATCAATAACTCTACGTACTCGTTATGAGAAGACCGTTTATAACATTATTTAATCTTTTGTCAAGAAATAAATGATAATTCCCTCCCCCCCCGCCCCCAAAAGAAAAAAAAGAAAAGATATGCATGGCTAGCACTGAGCTCACATCGCGTATTTTTGGCCACCATGAAAGAAAGAGAAGTACTGTAACAGGATACCTGCTGTTGGTTAGTTGAACGACATGATGAGTAGCGCAAAGGTACTAGGACACAAAGTAGAAGAAGGACACAGGACATACGCTGACTAACAACCAAAGGTTTACTAGAACTTCCACGCGCGCACAGTGGCACGCGCAAGCACAAGCTCTTCTTTCTCTTTCGAAAGAGATAAATGCTAATAAAAAGAAACTTGAAAAATCAGAAACAGAAAGAACTCCTACAGCGGCACTAGAAGGACGTTGCAAAACGCGTAACCAAACATAAATATTAAAACATTTCTGACAGCGGCACGAGAAAACGATAAGATCATGCGCTGCGTACACTCCACGTTCGCACCACGTGCACACCGCGTTCAGGACACAAATTAGACCTTTACAGATCGCGTGTGACAGTATACTAAGGGCGGTCACGATGGAGAAATTGCAATTCCCTGTTGGTCAGATGCCTGAAGCGAACTAATGCATGATTCAGAGCAGACTAATGCACGTGTCGAAATCTGCGTCTCACAGGCAGAAGCTCATGCACGCACGCCGATTCGCTTCCATGATCTCTCTCTCCAACTTGCCCCTCATGCGTCCCACCACCTTTCGTGTTGTCCAACGCAGGAGAGCACACCACAACCCCTGCAGTGTATAGGTAGATGGGAACCGTGACCACTGCCGAGCGAGGCCGCGTGCTCACGCAGCCTATCGTTCAAACAGCGACCAGTGTGTCCCGAGTAGACTCTACCACAGCTGAGAGGGATCTCGCAGACGACTTCCTTGACGCAAGGCGACAAACTGCTTGGCATGCTTCGTGTCACAAGGGCCGTTCCTAGGTTTGGTCCCGCTTGACATTGCGCAGAGTTTAGATATAGTTTGCAGGGGTAATGAAGACAACGTCAACGTTGAATTTGCTCCAACACGTTCCAGATTGTGAGAGATCCCGTGAACGTAGGGTACGCACTTCAAAGCTTCTCTCTGGCCTTTTCTAGGTTCCGTGTCAGGACTTTCCATCTTCTTGAGCAGAGTTCGGCCACCTCTCACCAGAAAGGAGGGAAACCGGAAAGTTCAACATGTAGCTGAAGGCCGAAGCTCTCGCGTACGGCGCGTCGACATGACTTGAAAAGCCGGAGGAGCATAGGTTGGCGATACACTTTTCACTACTCTAGAGTGCGCCGAGTCGAATGGTAATATTGCTGCTTTTTTGGTTCGCTGCTGAGCACCCAACTTTTGTAGGAATGTAGACTGACGAGTTAATTTTCTATAATGTTCTGGGAGGAGAATAGCATTGTCCAGGCAAATCTGGGAGACACAAATGAGGGTCTTGGTAGGGGGGGGGTGTCTCTCTTCCCCTCTTCTGTCAAGGCCATTGGAACGCTCTCTTGATGATAGTGCAATTCACCCATGACGATGATGAGAAAACCCGTAAATGAAATCGTTATAACCGATTATCTTTGAATCTGGAATGGATACCTCACGTAAAAACGAATGGTCCTCTATGAGCTGATGGCTATAAGCGGTTCATCTTTATATGTGGATTACAATGCATACAAAAACTGCAGATGGCCCACGACTGCCCGATAGATGGTGCCAGTGTGCTCTTTCGCCGCAAGAGATTTTAAGGGGTTTTAAGGCACACGGTGGTCGTAAAAAGCAATCGAAATTGAGTGTGAGCCAGCCTTAATAATGACCCTGCTGGGTTCACTGAAACTAGAAGGCTTGACTGATAATGATGGCGATTAAAGTAAAAAAAAGCAGAAAAAAGCTATCCCATGTAAATCCACAGTGCAGTCAAAGCGATTGCGGCGACACCTTATCAGACTCTAAATTAGGAGTAACGCGGCTCCTAGCATCATGCAAGACACATGGTGTTCACTGCATATACGTGACGACAGAATTAAGGCTGAACCGCATGGAAGCGATTTAGCGAGCGACGACGACGAGCGACGGTGGCGAGAGTCAGCGACGAGCGACGAAGATTTCTCACTGTCGCTCGTCGCGTCGCTCGGTGTTTAGATCTCTAGAAAACGTCGCTCATCGCCTTAGCCGCTTGCTCCCGTCGCTATCACGCGCTTTAAGCTTTTAACCCCTAAACAATCTTAAGACTTTTAACCCCCCCCCCCCTACAAAAAAAGAAAAGAAAAGGCTATCATGCGGTTCGTCTCGTCGCGCGACTGATCGAGCGACAGCGAAGCGGGTTGCCGTCGCTTGTCTCGTCGCTCACCAAATCGCTTCCATGCGGTTTGTACTTTATCTACGGACGTACACCTCATTCATGATCGAAGCATGCCTGTCAGACCGCTTTAGTACTACCAACGAAACAGGATCGTCATACAGGGAAGAGACACGACTCGTGACAGTGTATGCAGGCTGTCTTTTGAATGGTGTGTAAGCAGTGTGACCGTAGCTGTGTCCTTATGCCCCTTACGTGAAGCTATACCGTCGCCAACGTACCACGCTGGAAGAGTGAGACAGTCGTCTGTAACCCTAAAACAGCGTGACGTTCCGGGACGTCATGACGTCGCGTGACACCCTGACGTCATGGAGTCGCTTGAGGATATCGACGGACGCTCCTCTAGACAAACGCCCGTGCGTTTACTCCCGCACAACCCTCGGAGAGCCAATCACCGCAACTTACGGAGGCAGCTCAGCGAATGACGATGCCGAAACATATGTTTGGATCAAAAACTTTCAGCCTTTCCACTCTGGTGAAGAAGGAAGACCAGCGAAGCTGCACTATAGTAGGAATGAAGTAATGGCCGGCCGCAAGTCGGCAAGCCAGAGTGGAAAGGCTCGAGAGGTGTTCGACTTGTGCGGCGACAACCAGACAAGTCTGGTTTCCGTCGTCGCTCATAGATGGCGGTAGCTGTCCAGAGTTCTGTGGCATCAGGTCATTTGAGGACGGACACGATCCTGGGGAATCTAGCCCTTAACAGCTCCGGTTGTAAAAACGCAGTCTGAGTTGTAACATTAAGCAATGCAAAACGTCACGCTTGCATTGCTTAATGTCATAACTCAGACTATTTTTTGTCTAAACATATGTTTCCGCACTGTCGTTCGCTGAGTTGCCTCCGTAAGTTGCGGGGATTGGTTCTCCGAGTGTTGTGCGGAGAAGGTAGACGCACGGGCTTTAGTGTATACAGCATTATTTCGAGTAGAGGAAGAAAACATAACAGTTATCGCAGTCAAAAGTAAAAAGACAGCGATAAATCGTATTAAGGTCTGGCTTATCGCGTTAATAGTCCTTACTTCGCGATTCGTTTATTTGTGTTCTTATCGGATAATGCTACAATTTGATTGGTTGCGGGACGATAATAAGACGCTCGGAATTGGCCACATCCTGCGCTCTTTATGCTGTAACTCTAGCCAAAGAAAATATACTCTTACATTAAACGTTCTTTACAGGGCGTATCTTGGTGACCTGTCACTTATTCGCGTGTTCTGTATAATATTTTACGCTAGACCTCACCCTGAAATCATAAAAAGTTCGGCGTTGGCGACTGTGGCAAACGGTGTCATCCTCGGCACCCTACGTGGCGTGTGAGCTGCAACAAGAAGCAAACTGAATCAGTATATGTGTAAGACTACCCCGAGATGTAAATTGTAATACTCAAAGAGTCAACGTGGGATTAAATAATTAATAAATTGATCGACAGAAGTCCCTGGAATCTCGGTCTTGCGGTATTTTAGCAGTGTAAATTCATCAAGGACGGTATATATTCTTTCTTCTTTATCATTTTTATGTTAAATATAACGATAAGACCTGGCCTACAGTAACTGAAAATAAAACATTTTATTTAGGTTTTATTTCGCAGTGTTGTTCTAATTATTTTTATCTTACGGGTCTAGAAAACAACACTCTTAACCTATGCTGTCTTGTTGAGGTGAATATAAGCCAAAGAAAATGACACAAACAGAATGACTAGCTGCTCAATATTCCGCGCATTTTATTGGCTATACATCTATTTGTTCTTACAGGACTTGCCCTATAAACAAAATATAATCAACGTAAATATGGTGTCTGGCACGCCTCCAAATTTCGCATCAAGAAAAATGGTCCCTCGATTTCTGCCTGATGACGTCATTGAAGTATCACGCTGCCGCCGGCCGCGATCCTGGCGGCGTCACGGTGGCGATGGTGGATGTGGCAGACGCCTGTTGTGCTACATGTCGCTCTCCAGCTTGACAGTACACGGAAGCTTCAGCAGACAGAAGTGCGGACTCCGCGACGGCAGCGCCACTCGCGTTTGCTCGTACTTTCTTGCCGGAACATCTAGCACCAACCGCCAGGATCGCGACATCTGACAACGTGACACGCCGATTTCTGTGAGGTCGTTTGTTGCCACCCTCTGAGCCGGCAGGGCCACGCTGGGCTTCTTACCTACTACACTCGGTATCTCGAACATTCTGCCTAAAATGTTCGAATGTCGAACTAGGGCGAGATTCACTCGGCAAGGACATGCAGACTTTCTTATCTTTAAAACTCAGTGTCTTGAACGATATTAATAAAAACAGTGCAAAAGGACGGAACAAAAGTAAGAGCACTCAACACGGACGCTGCTCTCCTGTGCCAACTAGCCCCAGCAATCCACCATAAGCCCAGCAAAACCAGCAGCCCAGCAATCCACCCTTTACGGTATCGCGAACATTCATCCAAGAATGTTCGCGCGTTCCTTACGTTAGGGTTAAGGATAAACGCGAATCGTCTAGAAGTATGGGGCAACGTTCCCGCTCAGCGCTGAACGCGGCAATACCGTTTTTTTTTATCGGTCACGGACGGTGGTAATATTTCTAGATGGTAGAAAACAGTTTTCTGCGATTTCAGATAAGGCTTCAGATAACTGGTAATAAGGAGTTTAGGCGTCAAGATGGCTGAATTGTAGTTACTCTGAAGCGTAGCGTATTTAGTGACTATTCTGGACCAACAGCAAGTGGCACCAGGGTTCGCTGAACACTACAATTTCAAGCATATTTTTTTTATTTAAAAAAATCGTAATAATTTTTATGTTTATTTTCAGTGTGATATTCGAATTTAGAGGACAAAAATATAGATAAAGCCTTTCCCAACTCAATATTTTTTTAAGCGCTTCATGCTCCCTTTAGAGGCTGCTATTTTATTGTTTCGGTCACTGCCTTATTGGTCTGTGTCCTTGGTATTGAGAGCAGTCACGATAAAAGCAACGCAATTGACATGTTCACCGAAAGCTCGAGAAACGCAGTGCGTGCTCCATGTTACCATCACCCTTCTTCCTTCGTGATTGGTTCTTTGGCGTTCTTGTCGGCAAAATCTACAATCTCATTGGCTGCGGAGCCAGAATGAGATGTTCGTGATTGGTCGCACTCTGCGTTTCTCGAGCTGTGCAGTGACTATAGATGGTAAAAAATTCCGTAGCCTATGTAAATTAACGCGGCGCACTTGTTCACTCTGGTTACCCCGTATGATGCACATCAAAATGTATACTTACAATTTGCCGAGGGATCACCACCATTCGAATGATTCGTGCGATTAGGGCTTCGTCTCTGCGTCGCTTTGTTCTTCAGCGTTCAGCAACAGCTGAAGCAAATCATCATTCCCTGTCTGTGGAGTAAGCACACGTTAGGGATAAGGACTTCCTTCGAGGTCTCTTCGGTAGACCCATTTCAAAATCCCGTCAGGCAACATTGGTGGTCGCCATTTATTGGTCCGCGCCGAACGCAGACGCAAAAACACTCGTGTCCAATGCATGCTCAGAGAACGTACCCAAACAATGGCGGACTCGGCTACTTGGTGCGGCAGCTCCTAGATGGCGCGCACTTTTGAAAAAACGTCAATTAGGACTGCCTCCATGAGGACCTCGCAGCATGTATCGTTCCCGTGCTCAACCGATCGGCATTTTATTGCGCCATATCCGTTTAGCGTTTGTAAGACCCAATTATATTATTTAGTTTTGTTTTATTATCATGGTTTTGGGGTGCTCTTTATTCGTCGTAATCATGGTGCATTTTGTTTCCATTAAGCAATTTTGACCACCTGTCGGTTTTATAAACCGATTAAGCAACCGTGATACCAGCAGACATTGAACTCTTCAGGCTGGTTCACACAATTACGACTGCTTACAACCGAGTTCATTCAAAGCACTTAACATTTCTTACGATGGGTGGATGGATGGATGGATGGATGGACGGATGGGATTGAACCCTTTGAGTCGGGCGGCGACTTGCGTCATCTTGCCAGTGTTTTTTCGCTTGTTTTTTCTAATATTTATTTAACGCAGACTTACATATCTAGATATTTATTGTGTAGATATATAATTACGAGTGAGCATACTAGCGCCATCTATTGAATAACCGTGGAACACTTGCAGTTACTACATATCGCCTATTCTTTTGTGCATCATTCTTTCTCGGCTTGAAAAACGTTTGAGAATGTTATAAATGACCATTTCTTATAGATTTGATATCGCAAACACCGCCGAAACTTTTACTTTGTTAAAATAGATTTCAAGGGTCACCTCATAGATGGCACGACCGTGCCAGTGCATGTGTTCTTTCCTTTTTCAGATCACAAGAACTCGGTCCCAAGAAAACACAAATGTGCATGAACGAGTCTTTAGACCTTTGACCACACACTGTCAGAATGTAAAATAAGGGTACCAGGCAGCGATTTCAAACGTCACGTGAACACGTAAACTTGTCTTAAAGGTACACTGAAGGGGTTACTGAGAGCGTCATTTTATGGCGGTAACGCAATCTACGCGCTGAAAGCATCCCAAAAATCTAAAAATTACAGTCGTACGTGGCCTCGTTTCTCTGTTAAAGGAAATGAAAGACGTTTATAATTCTCTGTGATGCCGAATTAGAGCGCAGCTCTTGAGGAGAGGAGGGCGTACGGAGGAGGGTCACGTGTGACGTCAGACGTGACATCAAGTGTGACGTCACGAGGGTAACATTTTCCCGCTATACCTAGCGGGGAAATATTCCCGCTAAATTTAGCGGGAAATTTTCCCTCTAAATTTGGCGGGAAATGTTTTCGCTAAATTTAGAGGGAACTTTTTCCGCTAAATTTAGCAGGAAAATTTCCCCGCTAGATTTAGCGGCAAAATTTTCCGCCAAATATAGCGGGAAACTTTTACTTTCGTGACGTCACACCTGACGTCACGTCCGACGTCACGAGGGTAAAGGGTAAAGGCCTACGAAGCGTCTCGGGAGGAGCGCATCCTGGGAACAGTCCACGCGTCCACGCACACACTCTCTCAGTCGATCGCACGAACGTTAAACATGCACACCAACACAGGTACACGATGACAGCACACGACAAATGGCAAGAACGGCAGGTTCAGATCGCAGAAAAGAGCGTCTCACACACTCCGACTGCTCCAACTGGCCTCGACATCCCCATTCCCGAATATGAGGCGCTCGCACAAGGGCTTTTGGGAAAGCACCGTCGTCGGTGTGCGGGTGGTGCGGGACGTACGGTTTGCTTTTCCGTCGTGAGCTACGCAAGCTACGCCGACGCGCGCTGGGCTACGCTGCGCTACGTTGTGATGCGCGTGAGGCTGGAGGGAAGACTCCCGCTCGCGGCCAGCGTCGGCCGACGCGATCGGGCGCGTGTACTCGTCGACGGTACAACGCGCGACGCCGACGGGTGCAGCGCGATGAAGACGAACCGCGACGGCCCGCCGCGGCTAGGTGGAGTTAGCTACCGCCCGTTACAAAGAATACGATATCCATCGATCCATCCATCCATCTGACGGCGTCGAGCGGGCACACTGATCTCTATGACAATTTGCTGGGTCGTGCATCACGCTTGGTCGCTACAGCCGCAGGAACGCGTTTTTTCACGTGGAAGACATGACGTCAGTCACGTAGCTTTCCTAACCATCCTCCCGTGTCACTCGCCTATTTCTCATCTTCCTCGCCGATTTCCCTTTCAAATATGAACCACGCGCTGACCACTGAATGGTACATGGTTGCGTCTACGAACTACGAACTGAGTGGCATCAGCTTCCACCCTGGTTCTGTTCATAATCGCGGCAGCTCACTGCGTCTGCTGCCTTTTATTTGGTCATGTAACAATTAATTGAAGAAATTACATTTTTACACTTCGTTACCATCGTGCAAGTAGATAGCAGCGTTCTAACGATGCGCGTTAGTTCATTCAGCTTGAAAAATGTGCTCTGCATGTAGAGAAATTTAAATACGTGTGAAGTTTAACAGCGATTATTTTGTGCACGCCCGTGTGAAACCTTTTGTGGAGCGTTCACACAAGTTCACAAGACGGTTGGGGGTGTTCTTGGTAAGCATCGCAACCAACATTTAATCACACAGTTGAGTTTGACTAGGGTGTTTTATTAATATGTATCGTGACTAACGTTGGATCAACTCAATTTCAAATGAACCCGCGGATTTTTCGCTGGGGCTTGCCAGATGACCTTCGTTGGTTTGACTTACAAAACCGTCATATCTGAATGTTTGCTTCTCTTTACCTTAGTTCAGAGCGAAGCCAACGGTATACCTGCCGATGAAGCCACTAAAGCAGCCCCAATCAACCGCGATCCAGGGTCACCTCTATACTGTCGAAGTCATCAGATATGAAGCGAGCGAAACTCCACTTCGATGAAGTCTACTCACTTTTGCAACGAAAAGCTAATATCCATCGTTTGAGCAGCTCGGTGGCTCTCGGATATCTAAGGGAACATAAGATGACGTCACTGCCAAGTTCAGGACGTAATCCAACAGGGACGTGTCGGTGTGAAGGAAACTCGTCGCGGAAGGTTTCTGCAGCCGTTCACGCTGTGAAGTCCCATCTTGGACTCGGCAAGGCCACACACTTTCGTTTACTCAAAAAGCTCAGCGGCTCGGCTCATCCTCTCGTCGTGGTCCATCGTCCGCCCATCAGGGTCTCGCACGTCTCGCCGGTCTTGCCTTCACGCTGCTCTCGTTTTCAACCTACCAGATGAAGCGAGCGCGGTGCTCCGGCGCCCACAGCTGACGCATCGCGCAGCGCGTCCGCTCCTCGAGGTTTGTCTGGTACAACCTTCCGGACGCACGAAGGACCGCGACGAGCTGATTGTGTGGTCTGTCGTCTGCTTCTTGGGGCTCAACTCGCACGTGACAAAGTCACGTACCCGCGTGGGTCCAAATATCGTTCAAATTTTCTATGGCTGGGCATCAAAGAAGTCACAGGACACCTTCCCGTGCCTTTTTGCAGCTCATCATGGCGCAGTCACGTGACAACAGCGATCACGTGACCACCTACGTGCCCCGGATCAAAGTTCCTGTTTTTATTTTGATCGTAACAGTCGCCCTCTCCGGCGTTTTTCGGGCGGCTCTGCGGTTTAACACGCACTTTCCGAAAACAGCTGTCCAGTCGACTGCAGTTTTCTTACGGGTCATTATCACGTGAGCGAATGACGTCTTAGTGGGGATATAAAATTTGCAGTTGATTGGAAAATTCGTGTATCTCGTATACAAGCGCGCCAGAACCTTTTATTCCGTCTCGACTAGTTCCATGCCTGGTCGCGGAAATGACACAGGACGACTGAATGACATTTTCCCTAGTCTGCTGACGCAGTCCTCGACAAACCGCGTGGCGCGCGAAGGCACAGAGATGCAGCACTTGAACACGTCGCCGCGAGACCGCCAAATCTTGCTTTCGACGAGTTGTGCCTTTTTCCTGCGGCGCTGCGCTTTCGTAAGGATGTCCACGTGTTCTCAAAGACAAGTTTCACCGCTTACAGAAGGTATTAAAAAAATGAAACCCGTTTACAACTCCCAGTAACGCCGGATTAGGGCGCACCTCTTGAGGAGGAGGATGGAAGGGTACTAAGGGATAGGATGGTAGGGTATTGAGGGATAGTTGACTCCCTGAGGTCACATGACCTCGGCAGGGGAGTCACGTGACCTCAGGGGGGTCACGTGACTTCAGCGGAGTGTCACGCGACCTCAGGGGTAACCCTCATGACCCTCGTGAGAATAACCCTCGTAACCCTCATGAGAGTAACCCTCTTAGCCCTCGTGAGGGTTACGAGGGTTACGAGGGTTACCCTCTCGAGGATCACGAGGGTTACCCTCGTAACCCTCGCGAGAGTAAGCCTCGTAACTTTCGAGAGTAAGCTCTCGTAACCCTCACGAGGTAACCCTCATGACCCTCGTGAGGGTAACCCTCGTAACCCTCATGAGAGTAACCCTCTTAGCCCTCGTGAGGGTTACGAGGGTTACTCTCACGTGAGGGTAACTCTCATAACCCCAGTAACCCTTGTGAGGGTAACCCTCGTGAGGGTAACCTCGTGACCCTCGTGAGGGTAACTCTCATAACCCTAGTAACCCTTGTAAGGGTAACCCTCGTGACCCTCGTGAGGGTAACTCTCATAACCCTCGTGACCCTCGTGAGGGTAACCCTCGTGGGGGTAACTCTCGTAACCCTCATGAGAGTAACCCTCTTAACCCTCGTGAGGGTTACGAGGGTTACTCTCACGTGAGGCTAACTCCCATAACCCTAGTAACCCTTGTGAGGGTAACTCTCATAACCCTCGTGACCCTCGTCAGGGTAACCCTCGGAACCCTCGTGAGGGTTACGAGGGTTACGGGGTTGTTACCCTCACGAGGATCACGAGGGTTACCCTCGTAACCCTCGCGAGAGTAACCCTCGTAACTCTCGAGAGTAACCCTCGTAACCCTCATAACCCTCACGAGAATTACGTGCGATTACGCCGACGGCGACGCCGACGCCGCTCAAGCCGGAAATGGGCGCCTAAGAGCTGCGCTCTAAAACTTGTTCGGGGAATGACGACGAACGAGTAATAACCGTGTTTTCAGCCCGCTGCCGCCAGCCTCCGCGTAAAGGCCCATACGCACATTCGCGTTTGAGCGCGGTGCGTTCCGTAGCGGCAAGCGGACGCGTTGCGTTGCGAAGAGCGCTTGCGCCAAACTTGTACGCACAGTTGCGTCGACACGCAGTCAACCGCAGTCAAGAGCCAATAAGAACGCGCTATCGTTGCTAGCGGCTCACCAATAGTAAGCGAAATCCAAGGCAACATGGCGGCGCACAGCCACAGCGTCGAAGTGTTCGATCTTGGGACAATCCCGCTGGCTTCCCCGACGTTTTGTCAAGCTTGAACCATCGCAGCCTTGGAAAATACACTCCCCACCGCTCCCCAAAAACGAAAAAGCAAGTTCTGCGAGCGGAGAACCGGATACGTCTCGCCGAGTCGGCCGAGTGGCGCGAGCGGACACGTCACCCTCCTCTCTCGGCTTCTGATTGGTCGAACGCACCGCAACGCTTCGGAAAGTTGAGCGAGTCTCTACTCGCTTGCGTCGCGCTACGGAGCGTTGCGGGAAGGCGCGCGTCGCCCCGCAAGCGACCGCTCCTGGCCGCAAGGACGCCGCAACGCACTCAAACGCGTTCAAACGCGAATGTGCGTATGGGCCTTAAGGCTCCAGAAAGACGATTTCGCTGCATGACAGATGGCCGTCCGGCGACCGCACCGCGGAGTGGAGAAGGGCGGAAACATCACTCTGGGTACGGCGAAAAATATTGCAATATAGTTCGCTTATTTCGAAGGGAAATTTCGGTATTACGCCTTTGACACCATTAAAATTTTGCGTCTTTGTCAAAATGCAATGCGAACGTGTTAAAATCTAGGTATAATGATAAAATCGTAATCTCTATTGATCAAGACAAAAAAAAAAAATGAACGCGAGGAGAAGATTTGGGTCGCCGCCAGATCAGTAGGCAATATTGTAATCTGGAACTAAATGCTAAGTGACAGCTATTACACAATATAACACAAAAAAATAATTTTTTTTTTTTTTCAAAAAGCATCTTAGTGCGATTTTGAGAGAAACCGAACGAGTGGTTCCTAAATCAGTACAACCTAAAGACAAGCCCTGCTCCTTATCCTCCTCCTCCTCCTCCTTATACCTCCCCCCCCTCCTCCCCCAAACGTCGCCGCACGCGCGACTTGAAGTCTCCATCAGCCAGCGCGGCGCTAGCAGACGGCGACGCCAAGACGTGTGTGTCTGCCGCTTTGCGGCGTACTCTAGTCGAGATTCCAAGGATTTTCCGCCAGGGGGAGGTCAGGGATTCACTGACGACGACGTATTGCGCAGGCCTTGTCCTCCAGGTGGTACTGCCTAAACAGTGATGCGGCTTGTATAAAGCGTGTCATGCTATTCTCAAAGGGTGTTATCTTTTTTTTTTCTTTGAAGACTTACTCGTTTTTTCTCTGCGTAGGCGCACCAGCCCTGCGACGTGTCTATGAAAGATGCTGGTATTTCTCACGATTAGGCATCCTTGCACATAGAAGAACAATTTTTTGATCCAGAGCCATAGCGGAACGGCGTCTGTGAAATGAAGAGGAACAGTGCAATGGTATTGATATGGGGTATACCAACCAGGCAAATTCGCACTAGTAGTTTACCGTGTCTGTACACAAAACCAGCAGCGGTGTTACAAGCTGTGCTTCCTTACTTCACCTCACAAATGTCTGCAGTGAATACAAAAGCACACGCGCGTGTGCCTAGCTCAGCAGCATGCTTTTGTTTGTACGAGGACTCGTGCCAAAGAGGCACTTTTTAAAGCCACGCGCTCGTGCCCATGCATTTGTCTTCCCTTCATATGTTTATGAGATGGAGTAGTAGAATCCCAAGCCACTTGTTTTTACGAATACCAAAAGTGCCGCTTCACATAACCATATGCTCCTCACGAAGCAGTGCGTATTGCGATTAGCCTTTTGGGAGAGTGTGAAAAAAGAAAATGGCGCGGCCGTTCACGCGACGCGATGCGAATGAACAGCGCCTGCTGGTGAGACATTTCGACGATATCTCGCCGTGATTGAGTAAACCTTTTGGCGATGTTGCGTCACGCGGTAACTTTACAATCCGTTATTTTTTTCATTGGTTTTAAGACGCACAGTGATTGCATCGCGTGTGCTACTTGTCTACTCACGAACACTGCGTAGGCACGTAGCACACACCTTGAAGCCAGTCAGGTCACTGTCCGGGTACGAGGACTGAAGAACCTCGCGGCAAGCCGCCGTCAAAGACAGCAATTCTTGCGTAAACCACAACCGATCGTACATTGAACAGCTATACTCCGTTTCACTTTATTTTGTACCGCAGCGAAGGCTAGAAGCGCGAGCTCATGGCGTTGGCAGCTGCCCTTGGTGCACGAGAGCTTGTGCCGGCGAGATGTTCCATAGGGCAAGGAGCTCGCGCTTGTAGCCTTTCCTGCGGTACAACACAAGGTGAAACAGAGTATATACTTCGTTTCAGCTGGGTCCAGACGCAGCCGATGCTATGAGCGCGAGCGTGTGGCCCTGAACAGTGCTTGCATTGCACGAGCGCGCGTGCTTGGCAGGGACGCTGAAAGCCCGGAGCTCGCGCTTGTAGCGTCGCCTGCGTCTGGACCCAAGCTGAAACGAAGTATAGCACCAAACGCGTTCTCGCGAACGCGCTGCACGAATTTCATGGTCGAAGCGGAGTGTCAACTCTTCGCTCTGTAAGGTTCTCTTCTAAGTGCCGCTTCACGTTCCACGCACTGCATGATCTCGACGTCGAATTAGTTCCATCCTAACTTCCAGAGTGATACCGTCGTCGCCTACATATCGACGACGTTATCTCTCACAGGCGCGTTTACGCCGTAGAGCAGCCGCTACTTGCTCCGGAGTATGCATCGTCGATCGCAATTCTGCGCGCAAAGGCTTAGAGCGCTCAGGCAATTGGCGACCGAAGGCGAGAAAGAGCAGGTGGCGAGGAGAGCGATCACGTGATCCTCAGTGCAATCGTGATTGGCCAACGCGCTGAGCCTCAACCGCGAATATTATCAGCGAAAGCGCGAGGGTGTCAGTCTGTATACCAGGGCTGCCAACACGGAAAGTCAGATTTCCCCTAGCGGACGCCTGAAATTTAACTATTTCTGCTGAAATTTCTCTTGCTAGCCCCAATAGTTGTCTAATATTAAATATTCGTTGCTTACTGCATCACCTTCACGTTTACCATGAAATACTCATATATTATATAGCCTTTACGCCACGCGTACGTTTAGCAAAAATAAGTTTATCGGGTGAAAACGTGGTCAAAGCCAATCTGGCGAAGGGCGATTCAATCTGTCCAATGAAACTCTATCTTCACCATTGATGTTATGCGTGTCATCAAAACATCATACTGCTTTATAACGTCCTTGGCGCTTTTTATAATAGCCAGTCCAAAACAAAAGGTGCAACACAAGCGAGAATTCTCAAACTCGAACACACGGAGCACAACCCGCATTAAGTACTATTTCGTGCAAGGCACTTCACGAAATATTATTAGCCATGGTAAGTCTGTATCTTGAGACATCGTAGTATTTCTTCTTATACTCAAGCTTTCTTTCTCGAGAAGGCACATCGGCGCTCTCAGAAGTTTCGACTTGGCTTGTCCCTTTCTCCACATGTTTCACGGGGACCGAGGGGGCGATGGAAACTGATTTGCCGAAAAAAATTGTGGGAGTGCTTCTCAGTGTTATCAGATGGCCGCACAACAATCCGCGCCAAACGGCTGGAAGGAATAAATCCAAGTACAGCCAAAGCCGCTGACATTTCAAATCTATCTCGAAAAAAATCATAATTGACCTTCAAAGAAATCCAGATATATAAGGTGCCCAAAATTTCCCTCAAACCGGCATGATTTCCCTTAATCCCGCATAGACCTGCATATTACCTTAATCTGGGAAATTTCCCTCAGGTTGGCAGTCCTGGTCGGTACTCACCCTTTCCCGGCGCCAAATTCACCCGCCATAGACGCGCGCATGCTCCGTTCATTTCCGCAAACACCACCCATGCCCAATACAAGCCCAGTACAGCTGATGATGTAAAAGTCTCTCTATCGCTGGACGTCCCGATGTGTAGTGCGCCTCTAACTTGGCGCCGCCACGGCATTTGCCGTTTCTGACGGTCGCTGTGGCGGCCGATTGTACTATCTGGAGAATGTTTGGGTTCCGATTTCTATCCCATCCTGAGAAGGCATCCCGATCGTTTTGGTGACAAATGTAACAGTAAGTAGTCGACACGAGCTCAATGTTGGAGAACCCAATGAAGGCGTTAGGTTTGGGGGCACTGTACATAAAATACTCGCCAAGCTGGTTCGTATGAAGAGGAACAGCTCGGCCTCGTGTGGCAGGCGCAGAACATTTTGATTACTTCATTTGTGTACGATAATAAAGTGATTCACTCTCTCTCCCTCTCTACAGACTTATTCAGAACACACGTGTCTTATCTCATGGGAGCGCTATTGTGGCGTCGGCCGAAGAACTGCTTCCAGGCATAGCGCTCAATGAAACAGTCCGAGCTAAAGTCCATGGATAACAGCTTCCTACAAGTAGCGACATTCTTTGAAGCGCCGACTGCGTGACGTTCAGGTTTTAGGAAGCGAATGGCGACGCAGAGCAGAGAACTGAATTATAGGACGCCATTTTTAGATGCGGAGCATCTCTTGCTCGGGTCTATGTCCCGCGGCCTTGTAGTCCGCACTCACACTACGCACGCGCAACTCTCCTCCTTCCCTCTCTCCAACAGCTGCGCGTTACTCTCTCCGCTCTCTCTCTCTACCAGCTGCGTGCACTGCGCGTGCGTTCGCTTCTACTCACACCGCGCGCGCACGCGCAACTCTCCTCCTCTAGTCTCCCCTCCTTCAAGTGTGAAAAATAAATAAACGGCGAGCGGCGAGCGTTCCAAGTTTTCTCTGCCGCGAGCCGCGACGAAGGCTCGCGTAGGGGGTAACGCTAGGGCAGTCGGTGGCGCCATCTCTCGACGTCAGCACGCAACTGACTCTTTCCTCGGAACCAACACGATGCTCCGCATCACCCCATGGTTCCCCTCGGGAAGATGGTGTACTTTCTCATATTTTACAGCAGAATGTGCTTTGTCATTTCTATTGGTTGTCGTTACTTGGAAGGAAAGTATCACGGGACTTTAGCCCGAACAGGAAAGGCCACTCGCTCAAGGTTAAAATCACTGCTGCACCGGGGATAACTCAGACATTTGGCCTCCGAGGCGATCTACGCCTAGCCTCTCGCCCCATTCAGTAGAAACGTCAAATGCTTACCGATTGAATCATCCAATTACTGACGGTTTCGGTAGTCACCTAGGCATCCTTGTGCGAAAAGAAAGCAATAAGTATAGCCAGCCGGCAACGGCCAGGCGGCGCCAACAGAGTGAGAGCCCACGATAATACCCTGTCTCGTTGTAACTTGGCAAAGGGTGAACGATAAGCCACATATTGCGTGTCGAAGGCTTCGAAATGCGCGACGCATACGAGCGCAACGCACACATATTGGAGCATGACGCAGCGAAAATCCTGATACTTCTTCGGAGTGGAGGCGCGCTCCGGTGATACGCAGCCACGTTCCCATTGGCCCGCCAGAGCCGTATCTTCCGCTGTACTGGCACGTTACGCGATCACGGCTTGCTGGGATACCCAGTATTTCTTGCTTCAGACACTAGGCTAAGCGGCGCCACCAGAGTAAAAGCTCACGTTTGAACAATGCAGCCGCCACTCCCAGGGGTACCCGATATTTCTTGCTTCAGACGCTCGATGGCGACAAACCAAACAGCATTGCAGGTTGCCTATAGTAAATTGGCCAGCCGGCAAACTTACTGTACAGTCCACGGTTCAGTGAGCGGCCTTCCCTGTTAGGGCATTTCTTTTGCGACGCTAAGTGACGAAGAAGTCCGTCAACTGCCACCAGGATAGCCTTTCTATGTGAGCAGATGCCGTTCACGAGCTCCGGATAAGTTTGGTGAGTGCTGTCCTTGGGAAATCCATCGAAGCGTCGCCATTCCGTAACTATATAATAAAGTACTCACTCGAATACAGGATCCAGTTGAAGGCAGGCCGTCTTATAGCGGCCCGGACACCATGCAGAAGGCGTTCGGATTGTTCGGAAGCCGCCTGAAAACCTAGCCCAGTCCCCATCGTGAAACGCAGGAGGATCTCCGTTGAAAGTCTGCAGAAGCAGATACTGATATCCACTCCTTTGCGGTCCCCCACTGTCTTGTCCATTATCTCCAGAAACTCATCAGTGCACTCGTTCATCATCGGAAATGCCTAAGGAAAAAAAGAAAAGAAACAACAATACAGGAAGGGAGTTTCTGGAGTTTTTTTACATGCGTGTCAGCGATATCGAGTGGGAGTGTTTCTCCCTTTACGCAAGCTTACTGGCACTAGTAGGACCCAAGTGTACTCACACACAACGCCACCGAAAAAAAAAAAAGCTCTTTCTGTCGCCGTGTCGTGTAATTCCAAGAGTGAAAGCTGACGTTTTCTTTCAGTCTCCGCAAAGCTTGGGGACAGAACCTGGACTGAGCGCGTTGGTAATAGATTCAAAAATACGAAAAAGCCCGTCCTCTTTGTCCTACTCTTTCGTATCTTTAAAGTGGTGACGAAGTTGCGGGGATCGTATTGGTGGCGTTGTCAGCAATGCGGTCTATGCGGAGTTTAGTCATCGAGATTTCTGGTCAAAACGAATAAAATATTTAAATGCCGCTCATACAGTATACACGAGCACTGCTAAAGCATTTGATTTAGGCTCGGGACAATCCATGATTCAACATGCTTCCTGTATACTCCATTCACTCTTAAATATACCTATTGCTATAGACCATGTGTCCGAAACCCTAGCCCCCAGCGATAAAAATGGGAAATTATAATTTCAAAACCCGGCTCTTCTGAGGAGGGGGACTGCGCATAAACAAGACTCATCTTTTTAGAGCAATCTTGGCACCTGTGTTGTTCTTGGAGCTTCGTGACTTTGCATTTCTGACGTTCTTGCACTACAATATGTGCGAAGGTTTCTAAAAAAACGGAGTCTTGCAGAAAGCGCAGCCCCCTACTGTGTCATGGCGTCAGCATGAACAAACATGGCGGCGCCCATGAAACAGTGCAGACATTGGTCTATATTACCCAAGCATCAAGGAGAATGCAGGAATTTGTGTTCCACGCACCGCAGGTGCTGGCCTCAGCAGTAGTAACTTTTCTGAAGCAAATGCCCAAAACAAATGGCATCTTGCACGCGCGTTCGTCAACGCTTTATTTTGGTTATTTTCTTCGAATCCTTTATACGGGGAAGGCGTGCGCGTGTGGGGCGTAGAACACCAATCCCTACATTCTCCTTGATGCTTGGGTAATATAGCAAACGGTCTATTGAGAGTGCAGCCAATGTCACAAGCACAAGAGCTCGAGGTCGCTGCTTTGAAGGGTTCTTCCGGAGAACGAACACTCGCGGTAGAAAGGCACGTCTCAAAGCCATAAGCGCGGGCTAGCTCGCACTTGTAGCTCTTGGCTGTAGTCTCAGCTGAAAGGGGTTATGACACGAAAATTAAACGGATAGATTATTTTCTAAATGGAATGCTAATAGGGTACTTAGTTTATACACCAAGTTACGCGATTTCTAGAGCTCTGGTAATCTGCAATAATCAATTTACGAATTTTCATCATTTTGATCTGGCGACCAGGCAACACTGCCACTTTCACTGTGCTTGTGCTAAGAGAATATACAAATATATTGTTTTTTTGAATATTTTGCTGTATGATGTGCAAACTCGAGGTGATGGCCTCGTCAGGAGATGCGTAGGTCTCCTTTAGCCGCACCTCGAGGACCTTTGTACTTTGTATCTATATACAATTAAACGTTGATTAACTTCGATTGATTGATTTTAAAACAAGTTGGCAAAATATATCACGTCTGACCATTATGAATGATCTTGAAAAACCCAATCCCTGTGCGGTCCTCTCCTGTATATTGCCAGTACAGGGTACAGTCTAAACTCTTCAACATGCATAATCCGCGGGCTAGTCCGGTAAAATACGATACTCGATGGAGCGGCCACGGAGAGGATGCATCCTTGGTCGGTGCAAGAAGTCGTGGTAAAAAGTACGAGCAAACGCGACATGGGAGTTCCGAAGCTTCCGTGGACTGTCAACCTGGGGCCCTAATCTACACGGCGGGACAAAGAGACTGGGACATTGCCACCTGCTACGATTGGTCAGTGGTGCGGCTGGCCAACCATAGCAGGCGGCGACTTCCCGGTCCCTTAGTCCCGGCGCGTAGATTAGGGCCCCTGGAAAACGATTTCCAGCAAAAAAAGGCGTCTTTAACATCCGCTACTGATGCTGCGACGCCTCCAGGATCAAGGCCGAGCAAAGCGTGACACTTAGATGACGTCATCAGGGGAAAATAGAGGGTCCACGTATTTGAGCGCAGTACACCCACCAGTCGGAGACGGGTTCCAGGGCGCGTTCTCGGCTATACCGGGTGTACATACCCGCTTCAGCTTGCTCGAGTTGAAGGCCGGCGATATGAGCGTCCTCAGTTCCCGCCATCTGCCACCGTAAAGCCTCGAGAGTTTCTCCTCGTTCACTGGAATGCCACTGGACAGCTCGACGTATTGCTGGAGATGGAGAAGGGGTAGGTGAGCGGCCATCTTTTGTAAGCTTTTGTAAGCACCTTCACTGAAGTTTTTGTATTTTACCCATTTTAAAGTGTATCTCGCGGTGCTGTACTTTCAGGTTACACATACTGTTATAGGGTATTGTCCTACTTATCATTTGGTGTACAGCCGTCTAGAGAAACACAAATACATAAGCTTAGGAAATACTCATTCAGTGGTGGTCACGTGGTCACACACCATACGAAGGAAAGCCTGAAGACACTTTGTGAGGCCTTCCTTGCATGACGGTCACATTGGTCACACATAAGCTGTCTGCAGACATGCTCGAAGCACACATATGTATAACGCAAACGCATGCTTCGAAGATGCTTGACACGTGTCCGCAGATAATTATGTCATCATGAGTGCAGCGAACACCATATGTCTTTTGTATGATGGGCGATCAAGGGGATCGCTTGTTTGCAGGTTTTAACCATTGGAACGTTGCAAAGACTTCATCCTTAACCTTTATGGATTGAAACACTACCGATGCGTATCTGCAATCATTGCAGCCACGAGAGTGCCGGCATTCGTCAAAAAGCGGCACGTTTGAGATTCAATTTGGAGACATTAATACTGTGTCATAGAAGAACTACGTAACAAAAAAGGCCTCAGCAACTTTGGTCAAGGAACAGAACTCGTAAGTTTCGCCGTGCGTTTTTTTTTTTTAAATTTATTACGTCATAATTTAAATTATATTATGTTACTGCGTAGTATTCATTTCGAATACTTCGTAGTAATTATCGTTCTCGACTTTTGCATTGACAGGATTAGGCGGACCAGATAACAACAAATAGAAATACATTATAATTTATCTAGGGTTCCGCTAAAAATTGCAAACGAACACACAAAATTTGGTGCGCTTGACAGCGGCAACTGTTAGGTTCCTGAAAGATGTGGTTTAGGATATTTGCTTCGGGAGCTTTCCGTTTGGAAGAATAGTTGTAGGAGATGTGCTTTAGGAAATGTGTGATTTTACGCAATGTCTTTTTTAGGGGATGCACTTTCATGTCATGTGAGTTTACGAGATGCGCTTGAACGAGATGTGTTTTTATGAAATCTACTTTTACAAGAATGTGCTTTTGTCGAGAAACTAAGACGTGCTTTTGGGTTCAGAGGCTGGTGTGGAATGTTTTGTAGACGCGCCGGGGAACCTACCAGCGGCCCGAAGTGGCAGCCGGGGCGGTTTCGGAGCTGCTGCGGTGTAGGTGGCAACCAGAGAGAAGGACGAGAAAGGGAGCGATATCACGTCTTGTCATACATGACGTGGTTGTGCGAGGGGCGACGCTGGCGAGGAGAGAGCGATAGCGCAGGCAGGCGACGGGGCGGCGCGTGCTCCGCGATCACGTGCCTTTGTCGTGCGGACGCCGTTTGATTTCACCAGGAAAGGCACTAAAGGCCGGTTCAGACACTTGCGTTTGAGTGCGTTTGACTGCGTTGCGTCGAGAACCGAAAGCGAGTCACCGGCACATCTGTGCTTCGTATGAAGCGTGGAACTCAATTCAAGGAATCATCTTGGCACGCGATATAAGCAGCATGAATGTCCTGGTTTCTCGCTGCCGCAACGCAGTCAAACGCAGTCAAACGCAACTGTCTGAACCGGGCTTAACAGCTGCCGCTGTAAAATAGGACTTCAGTAGAATGGAGCAAATCTTAAAGACTCTTTTCTGATGGACACAGTCGTGCTCCATAAAATTATGGCAATCTGTAGGCGAACAGCAATTCGACTAATTTCTCCCTGTTGCCAACTTCATTAACCGTAGCAAATCGCCTGAGTTCCGGTGCCTCTTAAATTGCTTCGTTTTCTCGTGAGCTCATGCTCGATCACGTGCATGCTAAGAACGTGTAGCGAGCTATAGGTATGCAAATCGCGTTTCACTTATTTTTAGATGTATGCCGCTACATAAATTCGTAAGCGTGGGAAACCGTTTCTAGGCGGACCGCAAGTTCGTCTGCTTCTTTTTGCAGGGTTTGGGGTGACGTCAGAACAACGCCGGGTTCTGATTGGCTCTGATCGATGGGTAGACCTCAAGGCAGCCTGCTTTGAGGTGTACCCAATCAAAGCCAAGCAGAACTCGGTGTTCAGACGTCACCGCCACCCCTGCACAAAAGCAGACGAACTTGCGCTCCATGTATAGGCCTACACACTGTTTAGAAATAAGTCAGGGTTTGCCTCAGTGAAACGCCTGCGCGTGCTCTATGCCGACAACAGCGCCACCCCAGCGGTGTTACGTCAGGGCCATGTTCTGGTGTATGAAAGGAAAGAGCATGTGGCAGCACGAGAAGGAGGAAGAATCCCCTCCCCCACTCTGCAATCAACGATTAATGGTTTCCTCCTCTCCATATTTATTTTTTCTGCTAAGGTGGAAAGGAGGAGAGGCTTCGGGTGTGGAGCTTGTCCTGCTCTCCTTAACCTGCAACAGGCTATATTATTTCCCGTACAGTATAAGTTCTGTCTAACGCACCAAATATCGGATGACTTAAATATTAAAAGATTCATCGGCAAATTTTATATTTATCGACCGAAATCAGTTTAATTTAATTAAATATAGGAGCTGCCGTTATAGGCAGCCCTTATACTGGTTATTTGACGTGCCTTAACAATGTGTTCAACTGCATTGAATTCGGATTTAGCGAGCAATATCACTTCAAGTAGTAATAGCCAGTATAGCCGCACGGTGCGTGTTCTCATGAAAATACGACGTTTTATAGTCGTGCAACCTTCGGAATAGCCAAATAAATGTGCCTATAATAAGATGAATTTCTCACCTGTCTTGCCGAGAAGTTGTCAAAGTTTCTAATAAATATTTGCCTGAGCAATTCGGGGTCACGTATGATCATCACGGGTCTGAAGCCATCAAAGAATCTGAAAGAAAATACAAAGATGTGATTGCAGAAATGCGACGGGTCATTAGAATACTTTTCTGTGTATCACAGTAGTAGATTATTTTTATTTCAATTAGCATTTCCCAAAGAGAATAATTTGCTACATTATTACGGTGATTGTTAGTGGGGGAATGCTGTACCGAAAATGACTGCAACCGCTTTTATCAAAATTATCTTTCGGCATTTGTCTGTTATCAGGCTTTTTAGTTATCCTATAGTATAGGATGTCCACAATGTACTACCTCTCCGCTCCAAAACAAACCGGAAACATCGACGCCTGTACATATAGCAAGCCCAAACTTTTACCGGATGTATACTGATGTGGTGGACTCTTGTGGATGAGATGTCATGGACTCTCTTCCTGTGAAAAATTACACCATAAACCTCGCCAACGTCAACGGCGGACGACAGAGTTAGCGATGCTTTTGACGGGTGGAACTATCTCCCAAAAGGCGAAAAGACGACACGTCGTCTGCACTCTGCACCCTCCGGGAGACGGTTCGACGCGTTACAAGTATCAATAACTCTGTCTTCTGCGAACCCGTGTGCCATTGACCCTGGCAAGTTTTGTGGTATATTTTTTTCAAAGGAAGGGAGCTATGCGTTGATATTTCATCAACGGGAATCCACTACATCATTGTACACGCGGTGAAAGTTTGGATCATCTGCGACGCAGAACGTCTGAATAGTTTCCGGCCGGAGCAAAGTAAAAAATAGGACAAAAAAAACATAACTTTCAACGGTCTCTTTTTTTTTTTTTGGAGGGGAAAACATTGATATTTTTAGGTGAGGAAGTTCAACGATATCTGTCTGCTACACCTGACAGCAAGAGTGCACACTGCTTAACTTGCGAAAAAGGAACACTTTTGCTTTCGGTTTCAGTGATGTGTCACCTAAACCAGTTCACTTTTTCATAACTTTGTCTTGAAAGAACTCATTCTTCGTTTTTTTAGCAGAACCAGACATAAACTTTACGATGCTGAAAAAGACGAGTTCTGGCAAACAAAAACAAGATATGTTCATCTACAGTGACCCTGAGACGTAGGAACAATAAAAAAACGGACAGAACAACAAAGTTTAATTGTTTTATTGTTCCTACGTCTCAGGGTCACTATGGATGTTTTTTAACAGCTCGTCTGTGTTTTTTTACCTTTCTTGACATGTTTATTTAATTTATTAGCCGGTCGGAACAGTTGTACCTAAATATAAATATATTAAAGAACATTCGGGTTAGTTATTTTTATATGTCGTTGACTACTTCTTCTGGAGCTAAAAGTCACAAGAGAGACCGGCAAACCAAATTACCCAGTAATATCGCCATATTTGGAGACCCATTTTTCTGTTGCTTCCAAACTGCCCTGGAAAAGAAAGACATAACCTTTTCAGTGATACGGAATCAGAGGAGGCATCACAAGAACGTGTCATTTGAGCAGCACCTACTTCAAATAGACACCGCAACGAATTTAACTTTTGAGAAAAATGTGTAATGGCAAAGCAAATCATGGTATATCTTTCGACCTGCACTCATGGCGGCCTCATAAACACTGGAATGACGTCGTAAGGGCCATCTTGCAGTGCATGACCGCGGAGTACAATTACGCTGCTCATTCTAAATGGAATCTTCAAACAACCTTGAAACCTAATCTCGTAATAAATGTGTTCGAAGCCGCTTTGTAGTCGCCAAGGTTTATTAGGAGCAGCGTTCAGAGCGCCATCTGCCCGAAGTCAATGCGCCGAACACCTCCACTTCTGTGATGACCGAACTAAAAATTATCAATCATATGTTAACTCACACACTCTAAAAAATAAAAAAATAAAAAGAAAGGGTGTATTCTTACTTCCCAAAACTTCAGTTCGACGTATAGCGCCCTGACGTCGATCTGACGGGACTAACTTTCACGAGAGGCTTGCTAGCCGAGTGGTACAACTTATTATAATAGTTAGTGTACATGTTACTGGCTAAAAAAAAAAAAATCGGGGTTTGCTTGGCTTTATTGCAAAACCTCTGTGTTTTCTTTCTGTGGTTTTTGATACGTACTTTAGATATTTAATAAGTTATACCGCAACGTTTTCAAGCCCCTCGTAAAATTTGGGGCCGCCTGTTCGACTATAGTGCCCTGTACGTCGAAATAAAGATTTGGGGCGCACTATATGGGACAAAAGGGTGTAAGGTAATACCCATTTTTTTCTAGAGTGCAGTAGAGTCACAGTGATATCTGCAAGAGCTTATTGAGCCTAATGCATCCTTATGTATCATGTAGCAAAGCCTGTGATGACCCCATGATGGCCTTGTGAAGATGCGCTCTGCTTCATCTGCCCCGGGCGGCGCTCTACGTGGAGGGGCCACCGTACATATCTGCTCGGATATTGGCTACACTAATAGATCTTATGCGCGCAGGAGCCCTCTAACAGATGCGGCATAAAACACCAAGTGGCGTGATGTAACGTCATCGCAACTGGGGCCATCTAGCGAGGGCTGCGCGAGACACATATGCGCAGTCGTCTCTAGCAGATGCGCCTTATTAGACGTCGTGTTGAAGCAGCTGGGGTGGCTCTTTGGTAGCGGTATCGCTTCAAAATCAGTGGACGCCAAGATCGTATCCTAAAAGAAACCGCGGCGAATATTTTCTTTTCAATTTTTCTCCCCGTTTTTATGCATTTGGACACATCGACGGCGGTTGTTTAGACTTGTGTTTCCCCGCGCAGAGTCTGATGGCAGCAACAGGCCACGAACAGCAGCGATGCCGTCTGGTTGTGGTTTCAGAAGCGATCCAATCGGAGCTTGAAAACCTCCTGACTGCTGGATAACCAGGGGAGCATCCGAAAATGTTAGAGAACGCAACCGGAAGCTCGTTTCATTCAGCACGTTATTGAGCACGTGACTCGGAAGACAGTACAAAAGTTAAAAAAGTACTCCAAAAATATTTCGTTTTTATGTTTAAAGCAAAGAATGTTTTTTAATGGCAAGCCATAATCCCAGAATTCTGTCCGTCCATCCGTCCGTTCGTCCGTGTGATTCCCCGCTAGATTTAGCGGGAGAATGAATGCCACGTGACGTCACGAAGTGATGTAACACCATAGCAGAAGAGACCACGTCATCGTGACGTCAACTTTCCCACTAAATTTCACGGGGAAATTGACATTATGTGACCTAATATCGCGGTGACTTGATGTAAATAAAAATTTTCCAGCTGAAGTTAGCGCGAATGTTGCCGTCAGCTGACCTAACCTCATGTGACGCCATATGACTTGACCCCGTGACGTAAGTTCATATTGCGTACATTTCTCCAATAAATTTAGCGGGAAAAGTTTAAGTTGCATAGCCCGGTCAATTTTCCCTGACGTCTGGTTACCCACGTGATGTCAAGTTTTCTAATAAATTTCGTAGTGAACTAGCAAACGACGTTGTTCACTCCCGGATACGACTCTTTAATTTCTTCTAAACAAATTCGGACGGTCGCTCCTGAAATACTGTATTCGATGCATTACAGGAGTTCGGTGATGAAGGTCGGTGCTCATTGTTAAAATAGAAGCTAGCACATGCAAGCAAAAATGCATCTCTTTTACTTATTATAGAGCTGACAAAGACTAACTCCTGCAACCAAGGAACCGAAGTTGCAAATATCCTGGCACTGGTTGTCCTTTTAAATGTATGAGGCTGAACTGCATGCAGTTAACAACGAAAAAACACAACATGCACAGCGCGGCGTCTATGTTGTGTTTTGTGTGTGTGCTAATTGTGCGCTGTGAAGTCGGTAACATGTTCAGCCGACTCGCCTAAAATGTACTTTTGACAAGAAAAAACCTTTATGTTATCAGGAATCTGCCCCTGAACACAATAAACAGTTGAAAAAAAAAGATCTCATATTTTTAGTGTTTTTGCGGATCTTTTTGAGTTTTTCTTATGTGGAATAAAAGCGCAGTCTTAATTTTTTTGTTTTTTTTCATATAAAGTTTATTTGTAGAGAAATCGGCTGCGTGAGTCCGAACAGTTTCTTAATTGCAGCTCACCAAGCAAAGGTGTCAATGAATTTACTGAAAAAAGAGGTACCATTTCCAGGATTTCAAGCAGATTTCCATAGATGGGGTGAGGTGTGGGTCCCGGTACGCCCAGATCTTTGAAGAATGTCGCCTTCTTTCTGTACGACTTGTAAACACTGCAGAAAAAACGATGCAATCTTTGAAGGACTACTCCAACCAGTGAACCTTACACTAAGGGGCTTTTACAGGGGCAACTTCTTTAACCATCGTCATCATGGTTTGCGACGCAACGGGTAAGACAGACAGCGCAGGTCGTGGATCTACGACAGGGGTCTCCACATCCCGGCCCGTCGAGGTCTTCCGACCGGCCCGTGGCAGGCCGCGGTACTTCCAATGAAACCCGTCTTTCGGCCCGCAGCCCGGGGCCCGCTTCGAGCAGGTCCCGCTGCTAGCGGTGCCAAAATGAGCGCACGTAAAAGAACGGCATCCCAACACTAACCAACAGCGTAAACTAAGACACCAGGAATTAGGACTGCGCAGAGAGACTCCAAAAAGTATTCCGGTATGCGAACAGTAAGACATATGTATTTTGGAGCCAAGATACATAAACTGGGATACATTTTGCTTCTTTTTTTTTTTATAAAAATGGATATCACTGAGGTACTTCCGCAAAAACGTCAAAAACATTATTTCGTAATACAGACACAGATACATAAATACATTCTTTTTTTCCGAACACTGGTAGGTGCGGAGGGTGCAGTTCGTGGTGAATGCAAATGGCAGGCCTTGTATTCCTCAAGTTCATGCAGGTTTATGCACGCCCCCTTTCATGAAGCTTTTCACCTATTCACAGATACCGTTCCGAATGCATCGAAAAAACATTGTCGCCCCCAGTGACCCACAGGTACTGGAAATGAACGACGACTTGCCATGCTTGAAAAAAAAATTGCGGCGGCTTAGCTTGGCTATGCCAGGATATACGTAGCGTGAGCTTATGCGCACAAAATGAGAGGCGCTATCAAGCAGCTCCGGTGCAGCGTCAGACTTGGCTACTGGGCAACGAAGGCACACAGCTGGGCACGTGGTGGCGCCAGTGCGTCTGCCGCGGCTATGACGTCACTCCTCTGGAGTGCGAAGACCGGCGAGGCGCGCGTGGTGGCGGCGGAGCCCGCGGCGGCGGCGGCTCCGGCACACCAACCGGCGGAAACTTCGAGCGACTTCCGGTTTTCTAATTGAGCGCCATCTCTTATCCGTTGGTAATCTATTAAAAACTTCCGGTTTACGCCGGAAAATTTATTTAATAGGATGAGATACATATTATTGTTGCTGCTTACAGATATCAAAAATTATCCTGGTAAGGAGAAACAAATATTTTGGTTAGCTAAAGTTTCGCCCTCATACTTTGTTCTCATTGGTCGGTTGCTTTTTGTATTTTGACCGTTGAGAACAGTTCCGCGTCGGCTGCCGCGCTCGCGGCTGCGTCGGCTGCGTCGGCTGCTCGACGGCGCCTTTGCCAGCGGTGCGGTGGTGGGTTTCGTTTGCGGCAGCGGACAGTGGCGTTGACCTGTTGGTTATCGGTATATTTCGTCTACCAGTACGCCCAGCAAACGGAACCTTGTCTATTGCTCAACTCAGTGGTGCTCTAATTCCGGTGGCAACAGCTCTGCCAAGTTCTTTGGGTTCCCGAGTGACGAAAGGTAAAGACGGGCTGCTGCTTTTGGTTATACAGTTTCAGATTGCCGAAAACTTGCTTGTGCATGTTTCATTATGGTAGAGTTATTGTAGAAGGCCAGAAGGGACAGGGCATTTAAGATGAGAGGTGTGGGGGGATCGGTGTTAGAGCACCGCAGCTTGGTAGCACGTGCGTGGAGCAGCTCGCGCTCCAGAAGGAACCTGCGAAAGACCGTCGGGATCGAATCACTGTCGCTAAATACTGCAAAGTTAAATGTGTGATTGCTGTGAATACTTCAATAGTAGTTTCGTGTAGATTTTGTTACTTTGTTGTACGGTGAAGTGAACGTTTTTTTCTGTATAAAGAACGTACCTAATAAAAAGAGAACTTGCAAAGGAAGTTTGGACTTGTGCTCAGACTGGCGATGTGCGCCGCGAAACACCAGCGGCCGTGCGCACTTTGCATTCAATGATTGACGATCTAATGAGAAGTGGCTGTCACTGAACACACTGTTGCCGAGCCGATCTCAATCGAGCGACGCAAAGTCAAGTGCAATCGTTTCGGAAGCGTGGGACATTCGCAGGAAAAGGTAAACACACTTTTTAATAAAAAAGATATTGCTATTACTTTGTTTTGTAGAAGAACGAGACGGCGGCAATGGGAGCAGTTCCCTCTTCTCTCAACATCAGCGACAATAGGATGCAAATTCGTTCGGAGTTCGGAGGCTGCTCCGAACTCCGAACGAGCTCGCATCCTCTTGTCGCCGAGGGTGAGAGAGAGGAGAGGAGGGACAACATTTCTCACACCTCCCCCATAACCAAGCGGTTGCCATGACGACGGCGCGCGTATTGTTTTGTTTATTTCTTATTGTTTTTGGAGAAACCCAACGCCCGTTAGGGAGATTCGGCACTGCCGTCTGCAATCCACAATTTGCAAAAGCTGCTGCGCATGCGCGAGCAGAGTTTGGTTGGAAAACAAATGGGCGTGCCGGATATTCCTAGGCTGCGACAGAGGCGCGGGAGCGAGTACGGCCGGGCGAGAGTTCGAGTCGCTTTGCTTACCGTCATGCAGGCCCACTGTGTTGCGCTTGGTTGCACGAATTACTTCTACGGCAGAGAGAACGCCGAGTTTTTTTAGATTTCCGTCGGCCAGGTTGTATCCTGCGAAAAGAGAAGCTTGGATAGCTGCCGTGAGAAGAAACACGGACGGCTCGCCGTGGCAGCCAATCAAACGACCACTGCCGGATCTGCAGCGCGCATTTTGTCGCGGGTACGTCGATTTTGCAGCACCCCGATAGGGAGAAGAGGCTGCACGGACGGACAGCTTGCGTGCACGAGCTTTACGCCCACGTATTTCCGAAGGCAAACCAAAACTATGCATCACGAAGCCCAGAGACCATTTGCTGTCTTACCCAAGCATCAAGGAGAATGCAGGGATTGGTGTTCCACGCGCCGCACGTGCTGGCCTCAGCAGTAGTAACTTTTCCAAAGCAAAACCTAAAACAAATGGCATCTTGCACGCGCGTTCGTCAATGCTTTCTTTGGCTATTTACTTCGAATCTTTATACAGGAAAGGCGTGCGCGTGTGGCGCGTGGAACACCAATCCCTGCATTCTCCTTGATGCTTGGGTAAGACAGCAAATGGTCTAGTTGTTTTCCAACCACCTTCCAGCCTCGCACCCATGCCCAACGTTGCGGCGATAGGTGGCGCGCACTATTTTGTAAATCGTCAATTGAGTCCCACGGGAGGTATAGACCTTTTCTGCAAGTGCGCCGCCATCTTGAATTGACGTCACTTCCAGTATGGGCGAAAACATTGTTTTGCCTTTGCCACGCCAATAGAAGGCATTTAGGATATAAGCGTAACCGTCACACTTTCTCGTTTCGCCTCCCCTTTATTTTTTCACTATTTGCAGGTTGAAACGTTGGATTCTTTTTTCGTCGCCCATACCGGATACGCCTATTAGGTGGCTGGGGACGAGAGTACAGAAAAGGTCTACCCTACAGGAAGATTCAGCCGGTTGGGCACACCAGCTGTGCGCCGTGTTACGTCACTGCTCCTCGCGCTTGCGCAGACCGGCCAGGCGCGCGCGGTGGCGGCGGAGCTGGCGGAGCCCGCGGCGACGGCGGCTCCGCCCCGCCAGCTGTGCGCCGTGTGACGTCACTGCTCCTCGCGCTTGCGCAGCACGGAGCACGGCTCATTATGCGAGCCACGCGAAACTGCTCAACCTCGGCCAGTGTAGCTCACGCTACAAAACCTGTTGGCCCAAATTGAATCCTGTTTGCCTTGAAGGTTGAGACACACTTTCACGGCAAAACAGGATTGTGGGGAGCATATCCGGCTATTCTTTCAAGTTACCATATTCCAACCTCCTTTGTCCTTTGTTGTTACCTTTTTTTATTTTTTTTTATTTTGTTGACTACACGTTTTTTTAATTATTATTATTATTATTATTATTATTATTATTATTATTATTATTATTTTATTTTGGTGATTCCCAGATAATTAGGCTTTCCCGCTGCAGATATGGTTGTGCGGCGGGTGCATGGTGTAAATTCTGGGGCCCCTGGCACCAAAAGGTGATGCTCAGTTTGTCATAGAAAATCAACAGCTAAGTTTTCGAAAGAAATTTAGTGAGATTCCCAAGCCTGGCAGTGTATTACGATAAACAGCGATATATACAAGGGCTAAGAAACCCTTTTAGGGCTGAAGTATCGAAGCGCCGGTGGCCTTTGTGCACTGTTTTCTACCCAATTAAAAAAGCTGGAAAATTAAAATGAACTATCCAGTGCTTTGCCCCAGTACAACACCTATCGCGGTGAAGTTGGTGTATATATTTTTTTATATTTGGCCAAAATGAAACTTAAGACCAAACGTATCATCAAGTTGAAGATAGGCAAGTAAAATTCTAGAAGCTGTCGCGTATGTGGTAAACACTTCAGTGAAAGCGACGTCGTGTATCCTTTAGTTACTCTGCCTTTTGTCAGTGCTGGCCGCTTATTAGTTTGAAGTTTTTTGTTTGTTTTTATTTTAATATAGTAAACCAGTGAAGAAACATTTCCTCAAAACAACTAGCTGGATGATACGGTGACTTGCTTCCGGAGTCATTTTAACGTAATCTGTGTCTATTCGCCCATTTGACGCGAAACGTGCAAAACCACCTCCGCTATCGATTCCTCTTAGTCGGTGATACTCGAGCGAAAAAAGTAGGTATACATCTGCTATTAATTATAACTGTGTGTATGTTTTCTTTTTTGTTTTTTTACAGGCCCAAACAAATTTGTAACCAATTTTTGGCAAAATAAAATTGTTAGAGCGAATGAATCCATAGCGCCTTAAATGGGTCATGAAACCATGATCGGGTTGGAACGTTCATGACTTTGCAAAGGCGTATTGGTCCTAGTCTGGCCCATGTATGCACGCACCGACCGTCACTGATTCAGGAGCTTCTTTGTCGCGGTGAAATCGCGAGAATAAAAGGAAAGTATTTTTTTCAGTCGTGCCTTCGCAAAGCTTGGCGACGTAATTGTGGGACGAAAACCATCCGCCTGGCGACAATCGAGCCCGGCTCATGGATTGGACACGAGAACTGCGTAAGCACTCGACTGCGGCACGCAACAGCCAATGCCTCGTCGGACACTCGGGTAGTGGCTTGTGTCCAACCACTGCGGTGATGAAAATAGCCGAACTCTAACAATGTCTGGAGCTGATCAGCACACGTTTTCTACTTGATCAACTCAGCGGGTCGGTGTGACCAACGTTGGCGGCATAGGATAGGCACCAGGCCCCGTGGCCTCGTGTTCTGGCTGCGAGTTGAGGGGATAAACGATGCTCATATTTGTTTGCATTTTTGTTTTGGCGACTGCCACTGCCTATACTTCGTTTCAGCTTAGGTCCGAGCGCGGCCCATGTTATGAGTCGAAGGGCCAATCAAACAGCGAAAGAGGCACAACGTCTTGGCGTGCTCTCTGCAGTTGATAGGACCAGCCGGTATTCGCCGTCTCTCCGTGCGTGCTCCTTCGCCGGCTCGTCCCATCAAGCGCAGAGAGCACGCCATGACGTCGCGCTTTTTGCGCTATCTGATTGGCCCTTCGGCTCATAACATCGGCCGCGCTCGGACCTAAGCTGAAACGATGTACAGAAAGAAAAGCTGAGGCTAGTTTATTCAGTTACTGACGTTTGGGAGTGACTCTGATTAGTTTTAGCGAAAGTAGAAAAATCGTTTAATGGCTCTTTAATTCGGCAAACCACGGCCTACAATTTTTAAAAATTAAGGAAATTTTCGTTTTTTCTTTAATCAGAGGTTGCGACGCAGCACATATTTGATGCGCGAGGGTGAAAGAGCCAGTGTAAGAAGCATCAATCACTTAGACTTGGTTCACATTGTGCCGAACAATTGTCCGTCAGCGACTGTTGAATCACACTTATTGGAAGCGTCGGTGTCGGCAAGCCCAATGTGACCAAAACAAGCGTGCGGCGCCTCGCAACACAACCGTACGCAGGAAGCGTGCACAGGAAAGATGATCAGACATCCTACACACTGCTGACTGCAAAACGTTTTTCTATACAGCTGCCGTCACAGATCCGCCGAACAAGGACCAGAGACGCCGCGGACATCCGTGACGCACGCCGCGCAAGCAGTCACGTGAGCCCTCAATACTTGTTTGTGAACATCTTCAATTCATAACATAAAGAAGCGGCTTGGAGGCGCTGCAATGCACTATAAAGATTACTTACGAGCACGCGTCGTTTCCTTAAAACAACTGAAGAGGTTCTTGAAAAAAAAAGAAACGATTTAGAGATGAATTCTAGCGTATTTTTGTCCTGTGAATATGAATGGCACTGACAGTTGAGCCGAACATACGCGAGAGAAAACGGAAAAAAAAGTAACCTTTAGGTTTGACGTTATATCCAGAGGTTACAACTGCCTTGCGCGTGCAGCGCTAGAGGTTCAACTGGAGCTATAGTGTCTATGCGACTTCCGTGACGCAAATTGAAGCAGACAGCAACCAGTCTACTTTTGCGGTGCACCTGTGCATTCCTATGGGAAAACGCGCGCGCATTTTGTCTCTTCGCCGGACAATAACACAGAACACTTTGGTTATTTGGGTCGTACCGAATAGTATGCAGTTTGATTAACATTGTAAAAGTGTAATTGCTTTAGTTAGCGCATTTTTCTTCATCAGTGAACGATGTTTAACTTCGCTACGTTTCAGTCCCAAACGTGTGTTCCGCAACAAGTGTGTAAAAACAAGCGACGATTCAAAGCAAAATTACAATAGAAAGGAATAGAGAGTGTGTTCAAGGCTCGCCAGCATTCCGGTGACGCTTATATATTGCAAATATGCCAGTCCTGTCACTATATGAAGATGACCCCATCGTGCACGAGCGGATAAAAAACATTCAAAACGTAAAAAATAAAGTACGTGGGCTATGAAAGGTGCCTCTTCGTATTGTTTTCTTTGCAGGGCAGCCTTATTGGGCACTTGTTCTCAAAGATTTCGAGCATGCGGGTGATATTTTGAACGTAGAACAAGCATCTTCGCACAGAGCAGAAAGAATAAAACGGTACTTACTTATTTAAAATCGGAATATATTACGTGGCCTTCAATTTGTTTTGATTGTATACATGCACGGGTAGTTACTGATCCAGTGTTACTGCGTAGTTCTTGCCGTCTACCTTAGTTTCCAGATGCCCTTCGTCCGCTTGGCACGTATATCCCTCATGCTGAAAAGCGCCGACGTCGCGTTCGCGCTAACAGTGTCCGACAGTGCACATAAATACACGTACGAAGCCACTTTAGCACCGTTTTAATGCGACGAATTTGAAAGAAAAACGCCGTAACTGACCAATTATTTTGTCGGCCTGACTGAGAAATGTTACAGGCTACCTAGTACGTACGAATTATTCGGGATATTTGCTCTTATGATCGAGCACAGAGAGAAAATGCACTCACTTTTTCCCATAAAAATGCATTACTGGAAGTCAGTTGTCGACTGGTTGCTGTCTGCTTCAATTTGCGTCAGCACACTAGCGCCACTTGAACCTCTAGCGTACATTATAATAACTCTATGGTCCCTAGATAAGAACTTCCTACAAGTAGCGACATTCTTTGAAGCACCGACTGCGTGACGGTGCAGATTTTAGGTAAGCAAATGGCGGCGCACACAGTGGCGGATCCAAGGGGGGGGGGCGACGGGGCGGCCGCCCCCCCCCAAGCGAAGTCGACCCCCCTCCCCCTTCTCGGAGGGCAATTTGACATGGGTGGACCCGCCGGTGCACAAGAAAGAATGGGAGAATAGTGTCCTTACAAATTTTCCGCCCCCCCCCCCAAAAAAAAAAAAACGAAGTTCTGGATCCGCCCCTGGGCGCACAGTAGAGGTTTGAACTGAATGCCCCCTTTTTTGTTCCAGCGGAATGTGCTTTGTCATTTGTATCGGTTGTCGTTACTTGTAAAAGCAGTGTCAAGGGACTTAATCTTCCTAGAGAGCCTAGATGGAAGGCCGTCTGGGGAGAGCTTTCTAGGCCTACGATCATCCATCTAGGCCTAGATTGATGATCTTCCATCTGGGCCTGGAGAGCCTAGATGGAAGGCCGTCTAGGGAGAGACTTCTAGGCCTACGATCATCCATCTAGGCCTAGATTGATGATCTTCCATCTAGGCCTGGAGAGCCTAGATGGAAGGCCGTCTAGGGAGAGCCTTCTAGGCCTACGATCATCCATCTAGGCCTAGATTGATGATCTTCCATCTAGGCCTGGAGAGCTTCAGATGGAAGGCTGTCTAGGAGGAGAGCCTCTCTAGGCCTACGATCATCCATCTAGGCCTAGATTGATGATCTTCCATCTAGGCCTGGAGAGCTCTAGATGGAATGGCTGCTCCTAGAGGAGGAGCCTTCTAGGCCTACGATCATCCATCTAGGCCTAGATTGATGATCTTCCATCTAGGCCTGGAGAGCCTAGATGGAAGAGCGGACCCATCCCGAACCATGGCGAGCGTTTGCAATTCAACGGCGGACGCCGCCTGCGGAGATGGATCCCAAGTGCGCGTGCGCGGCGTTTTTGCGAGGCGAGGAGGAAAGCAGGCGGAAAGGCGGAGGCGTTCGCAGACCATCGAAGCTTCCGTCAGCTCCTCGCAGCTCGTGTTGCAAAGGCGGCCCATCAACCACGTGACTCCCGATCGAACTAGTTTCGTAGCCTTGACTACGAAACTGACGCTAGCCTTGACTATGTAGCACAAACGGCTGGCGCAGAGTATATATGTAGTTTGCTTTGTATGTGCTTCCATACCGCAAACGATTGGTTGTTTTGGTGCACGACACAAATAATACGTTATTGATATTATTATTATTATTATTATTATTATTATTATTATTATTATTATTATTATTATTATATTATTGCTCATTTTATAGAAGAGAAGAAGTCGTCGAGCTCCGCCGTTCCTTTTCACCGCTGTCAAAAATTAACCTTTATTTTAATGATTTCGTCGACTTACGGCTCTGGCAAAACCCTACCATCTGGAGAAGAAGGAGAGGTTCTAGGGTGCCGTCGACTGACGTCCTACCATCTACGTAAGCGGCAATCGTCGGGCGACCGCTGAACCACCTGCACGAACATGGTTAAAATTGCGCACAACGAAAGGAACAGTGAAGAGGAAGAGAGAAGAGACAAGCGCAAACTCACGATTATGAAGAGAAGCCCCGCGTGTAGCTCGAGCGAACCACATCGCACGGCCAAGTCTTTGTGTCATACCATGTTATCATTACCTGCCAACTAACGACATTACTCCACGTGCCGCCATGTTCCCGACGGCCGGCTGTCTCATTTCCACTGAGGCCACTTGAGTGCCTTGCAACGGAGAGTTCAATATCGCTCCAAGACACCGCTTCACGCCAACTCCGCTGTTGCGCCAAGTGAGGGTTCGTTTCAATCGCCTACACGTTCAGCCTTCATGATCACCAGAGACACTGCTTTCACGGAATAGTGCGCTCATTTCGCGACAAGATCTCATGGTGTGCCACCGTTTCCTCAGTGTAGCAATGACCGCTTCACCTTCACATCCTGCTGCCGCCAGCTGAGACCTGCTAAGGCCACGTCGACTTACACTGAGGACACGACGTGGGTCGTCATCCTCTGCAACTAAATTCTACGCTTTGAAAAGGGACCGTAAAGCCATCATCGGCACTGTCGGCGGCCATGTTTCACTGGAGATTTCTAACTTTGCCGTCTTTGGCAGGTGTGAGCCTGTTTTACAGTCATGTCTTCTTAGCTTTTGTCGGGTGTATGCGAAATTAATTTGTTGTGCTTAGTTTATTTGTGTACGTGTACCACACTTTGCCTTTCAAATAGCCATGTCTGACCCCAAGGCGACTGAATACATTGTGTGTTTTAAACCTGTCCCAAGTGACGGGTGCTTCATGTAGTGTGCCTCATGTAATCATGTTTATCATCTTGACCCGTGCTCAGGGATATGTGACAGAACATTCAAGTCAGTGGGGTCAAGGAAACGCGAAAATAAAACTGCCGTGAATGTAGAACCCACGAAAGTAAGACAAGCATCGGCAGTGACATCGAAGACATGTCACCGGTAAAGGGGAATACGGTGTCCGCGCAACTTGCAGAGATCAACTTAAGACTCGAGCTGCTTTACTCTCTCAAAACGAACGTCGACCTACTCTGTGACCTTGCAGCTAAGGTAGTCGACCTCCAGTCTTTGAGACCATCGGTGGATTCAATAAAGCAGACAATCAAAAGCCCCCAAGAATCGGTCAAGAAGTGTGAGTCAGTCATGCAACTTGTTACCCAGAATGATGAAGTTACTTTAAACTGAAGTCGTAGCGCTGCAGAACAAAGTGTTCTGCAGCAACCAATCCGCTGTGATTGAATAACAACAGACAAACATAAACTCGACTGAACAGTAGAGTCGCAGATTCAACGTTGAAATCCATGGTATTCCTTGCGCAACTGATGAAGATCTGAACTAAACTATAAAATGACATTACTACACAACTAAACATCATAAGCTTTACCCTTTTCCAAGTGGTACCATCGCTTGCGCTCTAGGCGCGATGCGGCTTCCCCAATGTTGATTCAATTCACCTCGGTAACTGTCAAAGAACAATGGATGAAAGCTCGAAAAAGTTGACCACGCTTCCTCGGTCTGATAACCAGCAAAAAGTCTGTTTCAATGAAAATCTAACCAGGATGAACAAGGAACTCTTCTGGCAGGCGCGGAACAAGGGCAAAAGAGAAATCATGCAATTTTCTGGGGTTAAGAACGGTTTCATCTTTGCGAAAAAACAACAAAAAAACGAAACTTCTACGCCGGTGCGAATCTCTGGCACTAGAGACTTAGAGAAAATAATTTATTAATGCTGAACTCAGTTGTACTTACTAATTTCTCCTCGTTTCTTAATTTCCTTCCGCCTCAGTCCTACGGAGCTTACGGTGCTACATGTTAATATAAGGAGTATTAGAAAATAGCGGAATGAATTCCAGAATATCGTACGAGCGGTTCATGTCACAGTCGACGCTTTCGTTCTAACAAAATCAATGTACGGAACGTAGACATTTCGCAAGGTCAATTTTCCTTCCCTGGTTTTGAAGTGTACTTCCATACCCGTAGCAAGTCTAGAGGAGGCGGCATCGCCATTTACGTAGGAAATGATTGGCCAACTCCAGATATTATAAGGTTTCTTTCGAACACGCCGAATGTCTCTTTGTTAAACCTTTTAATAATACTTCTGGAATTTCGCTCATGGTATTTTACAGACCACCATCGGGAAATGTGCCTAAATTTCTAAATGAGTTAAACTCAAATCTAAGAAACATGTCACCAATCGATAAGGTTTGCTCTAGTAGGTGATTTCAACATCGATCTACTAAAACCTTCAAAATCAAGTGTATGCGATTATTTAAATATAATTGCCGACCAGGGTTTAGAAAGCCTAGTACAATCAGCACCAAGCGAAGAACTCCTCCGAAATAACCTGGTAGTTTTGTGCATCGATCGCATAAATGTTAGACAAATAGAAGCGACCGTAATATCGGCAGTAATTGAACAAAAGCTGGCCGGTCCCTATTTTTTGGCATGTCGATTTGATATGCCTAAGAACCTATCCGGAGAGCGCTGCGAGAAGCAAAAAAAAGTTACACTGGTTGACTCGTGTCACCTTGGTAGACCAATTGCAGCTTATGACTGGATTTTATTTGTGGAGAATACAAACTACCAGGAGGCCTACTCTAAACTTGACGATATTTTCAAACACTTTAGAAGAGCGTGTACAAACATTAGTAAAGTAAAAAAGCGCAAACCAAATCAGCCTTGGCTTAAGGCGGAAGTTCTTTCGGTCATTAAAGAAAAATATAACTTGTGGGCTCGATATCGTCGACACCCAAAAGATAAAGAGTTAAAAGTAGAATATCAAAGTAAACGAAATTGCGTCAATTCGTTTGTTTTGTGTAAGAAGTGCCAAAATAAGCAGGAATCATTTTATAAGTCACGTTTTGATATGTCAAAAACACGGGCTCTAGTAAATGATGTGAAGGGATGTGCTTCTAAACCATCCCTTGATGACGCTGATCCTAAAATATTTTGGCTTTGATTCGAAATCAATTACTGAAATCTTCAATAATTTTTTTTCCTTCGGTCTCGGGCATTTCACGTGATGAGAATATCATTTTCACTAACTTTGAACATCACTGTGAGCACTCAGCGTTTTTACCCGATTTGACTCTCGAAGATCTTCGTATATTGCTATTCATTTTCAAGTAAAACAAGGCGCCAGGTGCGGACGACATTCATTTGTGGGACTTCGTCGAAATTTCGCTAGTTTCATAATTGCACTGCTTCATATATTTAATGGAATTATAAGAACTGGGGTTATTTCCGATGGCCTGGAAAGCGCCATAATCAGACCACTTTACGAAGGTGTAAAGCGTAATGAAGTTGAAAGTTATAGGCCGAATTCCATTCCATCATGCTGAGCACTAATTAAAAAAAAACACCCTAAAAATAATGACGTCCTTTCTTGATAGGTTTGATCTTTTGTCTTCGTCTCGGTATGGGTTTATTGCGGGCGTGGCACAGATTGTTTACTTGAAAATATCGTAAACACGTTGAATTCCTCTTTTGAGAACAACAAATTTGCATGCGCACTGTTCTTAGATGTGGCGAAAGCGCATGACTCTTGGTACTTCACAGTGCATAAACGCCTCACAAAAGCAGGCACTCACTCAATTACAGACACAAAAACATACACACCGCGCTGACGTACACACAAATTACATTAATTAAATTAAATTAAATGAATTACAGAAAGAAAAACATACACACAGCGCTCGGCGCTGTGTGGATGTTTTTGTTTTTGTAATTGAGTGAGTGCCTGCTTTTGTGAGACGTTTATGCGCCGTGAAGTACTAAGATGGACAAGCAACTAGCCCAAGCTGTGGCGTATGACTCTATCTCACATAAAATATTGTTGACGAAAATGTTCGACGACGGTTTTAAAGGCTTCTTTTCCGGTTATGTCAAAGTTTTCTACCAAACCATACGCAGCAAGTTTCTCTTTGTAATATCCGAAGCGCGGCAGTGAATTTGAAGGCCGGAGTTCTTCAAGGTTTTGTGTTGTCTCCCCTTTTATTTAACCTGTATGTAAATGATACGGTTGAAATATGTTCTGGGTGTGACTTATATCAGTACGCTGATGATACCCTCCCTGTTAGTGTCACGTCACATACATTTGCACAGTGCCATTATTTTATTGCAATCTACTGCTACCAATGTAATGAATTTGTTTGATGCCAATCTCATCAAAATACACAAAGAAAACAAAGTTTGCATGTTTCAGTAATCCCTCTAAACATAAATGTCTGGATGTCCCATTTTTGCTTCATTCATCAAATTGTGTTGATTGCCGTTGTACACCCATTGAGTATGTTAATGTAATCGAATACGTAGGTATACCTTTTGATAGTGATCTATCTTGGAATTCCCACCTTACCTACATTGCTAAAAAACTGCGAGGTGTATCTTGCCTTTATTATTCAACGAAAATGTTTCTGCCTCTCTCAGCACGAAGAATGGTTGCCAATGCTTTGGCATATGTTGTACTGCGTCGGTGTGCCACTGTATATGCAAATTGTTCGCAAATGTGGAAAACTAAAATTGACAATATACTAAAAGGAATTTTACGTGGAGTTGCGTACACCACCGAGAATGCACCAACCGAGGATTTATTCGAGTGGTTAGATCTCCCGGGTTTTTCTACCTTTTTGAAAGATGCGCGATAATGAAACACTATTTGGTTAGCTCTTTTAAAATCGATCGTATTGTTTTGCGCTCGCTAAGAAACGGTGCGCGTTATCAGTACCTCGAGTGGACACCAAATATGGAAAGAGAATGCGGTCTTTTTAGGTTCCGGACATTTTGAATAGACTACCAGAGTCGTTTCTTGGGCTGGACTCCAAACAACGGCTGAAGAAAAGCCTGCAAACATCGCGCTAAATGTCTTTGTTTTATGAACTATTACTGAACTACTTCTGCTGTGAATGTTTGTACGGTATATATATCTTTTTTTTGTTTATCTGACGTGTGTCGTGCTTGTAGCGGTTACCGAAAGTTTTCTGCTATGCTAAGTTGTGCTATGCGTTACCTTCTCTCAGCAAGACAAACGAGCGTTTACTTCGCAATCCAGTGTGACTATTGTACTGTTCGTAACTTCATAGTTATTTTCTTTTTAGTTTTTTTTTAACATTTTCCGCATTAATAATAGTTTTTTGTGTACTTGTGTTTTTTTTTTCGTCTTTCTTTCAGTGCGCTGAGTGCAGTTCGCACGTTTCTCTTGTGTAATTTATATTTTCTGCGGCTTCTTCATTTTTCTATCTCTCTGCTCATTGTCAATGTCATCACTATTTGTCATCATATTGTGCTTAATTAAGGCAATTGCGGAGTCCAAGCCCCACAAGCCATTAAGGCTTGGACGGACCCGTAAAACCTTTTCAACACTAAACCCATGTCAATAAATTATTATCATATTATTATTATTATTATCATCATTATTATTGAATATGAACTCACCGGTACAAAATTGCCGAAAGACCAAGAGCAAGGCAGGCTACAATTCCAAAGAGCATCGTGCTGTCCACTGTGGGTGTAGTGCCGGTTTGGCTGTGCGGCGCTATATCGTGCAAGCCTAGTGTTTCAGCTCTCTTGTGCCGCACCTGTGCACTGAATTCGAGTTCAGCCAGCGGATGCAATATAGACTGAAATTAAATCGTCCGTAGTTTCAGTCATCGCCCCAGAAAAAGAATGCAATAACAGGATATGCGTTTAGCTTGCTTTCTAAAACTTTTATTAAAGGCATGCTCACTACACTCGGTTTCAGAACCGAAGGATATACTGCGAGCTAACTGCAATGAATTACAGGATAGCTTCGCGTTGATATTTCTCATGCAGCGTTTTTATCCGCATTTCAATGTCTCTGACTGACTTTTTTTTAAATCCTTATTTCTTGCTTCTATGTTCAAGGCTAGTTAAAAAGAACTCGAGGTTACGAGATACTCATATAATGTTATTGAAGACGAAAACAAATGAGTCTTGGAAGATATCTTGTATGGCTTCTTATAAGGTACGAGCACCTTATAAGAAATGCCTGATAAGAGGGACAAAGACAGAGAGAAAGAGAAGGTTTGCAAAAGACGAAATATACTAACGTATATGTCATAGCCCGAGGCCAGACGGCCATCATGAGTTGGGGGAGGGGGGGGAATAACAGACGGTATAAGAGAAAATTGTGCGCAAGAATACGAAGTCTTATACATTACACGGGGACTTGTATGCTTCCTCATTTGATATAAGAACTTGTACGATTTCTTATATGGATACATTAAATGTATAGATTATTATATCATACAACGACCGTTCCTGTCCTGATATTACAATATACCAGTGTTTCCTTGCATTATAACTGAAGTTTATACATATCATGCCAGAGATATCTGGAGGTTAGGTGATATAAACCTGGCTAAAGGCACCACGGAGCAGCTAGACTAAAAAATAAATGTAACCTCGTTTGTAAAAAAAAAACAAAAAAACATTACCTTGTTTTGGGCCAGGAATGACACGCAACAGACAACAACATTACAATGCAGCTTTGACCACTTGTTCCATCGTCTTGTAGGTCCCTCTTCATGCACGTCTTCATATCTGTCATTCTCGTAGAAGACTTCCTTGGGCACCATTCCAACCTTGCTGGAATGGTGCCCAAGGAAGTCTTGAAATAAAGAGCATAGGGCAGAACAGCTACTAATATACAATAAGGTATGACTCTCTGTGTCACATTCAATATCAACTTGTAGCCAATCAATAAAAAAATATGATGGGCATTCCGCATGACTGATTTGTTTTAAATTATTTATATTTTTATTTCCTAATACTAAGCAAATTTAAGTTAACTCGCTTTCTGAAAAAAATCTACCCATCAGTTTGATTTACAAATGTTGTCTATGAATACTTTTCACCAGCATTCACCACGTTTACAAAGTAAAGAACTAACTTAAGAATGTGACAAGCAGACTTTCAAGCCATGCTAAGCAGACTTTCAATTCAAAGTAGAAATGAAGAGTATAAAAACTTAAGATTGCTCTACAGCATGAGGGCACCAAGAAGTGGTATGGAAAGCACGTGACACATAAATTGAGCGCTCCCACGCTGCCGCAACACAGCCACCAGCAACTGGCCCACCATTGTGGCGCAGGCTCCGTTGTCCCCCACTCTAATCACTTATGTATCCGTATGCCATTGTATTTCTAAACTTACTCCAGAGCACAGGTTTTGTAATTTGACAATTGAGAACGCCTAAACATTCCTGCATTCAGCATTTCTCCGTATGTAACCTGACCTTCTGGAATCACCGTCTTGTTCTGCATTTCGTGTATAAAGATTAAAAAAATCAGTTGCTTTGCAAGATAACCCTGGCTCTAAATATTTTGAAAATTAGGCCTGCTTCACTCATTTGCGGACAGAATGAGCAACTTTTCTTTTACTTTAAGGCATGAAGGTGAGAAAAGACAACACACAGCATTAGTCGGAGAGCCAATAATGTATTTGGGGGTGCGTGGGGTGCTTGGGATCTCAATTACTTGGGAAGCGGCACTCGCGAAGGAACCAGGTGTAAAAAATGTCACTAAGCATGCCGGGTCGAATACATCTCAGGGTTAAAGGGAGTCGAAGCTCCATAACCATACCACATGGCTATACCCCAGCATGGCATGCATGTGTCCAAACTAACTACTGAATGGGTTTGATGAGCCACCACGCATCATGAGCGAAAAGTGAATTCAGTTGAAGAAAAACTTTAATTTTGCCTAGGAAAATGTAAACAAGACTTTATCCTTAATTTAAAGAAAAAGTGAAGCCTGGTCGCAAACAAAGAAAGAAGCTTTCTTGGTATGACTGCGTATTACAATTCTGAAAAAAATGTTGTACCCACACAATTGTATAATTTTATAACGCGCCTGTTACAACCCGAAATCAGGTTAACAGTACCAGTCAGTGATGAATAAATAAACAAATATTGTTTTGAGTCCTCCCAGCACAAGGTCTCATTACTAGCACAAGTAAAGACGAGGCCTCTGCTTGTGGAATGGAAGGTGCTTGATGTGCTCGCTCCACCACAGGCTGGCACGCCACAGAGAATAGTGTTACCCCTACATTAGGAATAGAAAAACTATAAAAATTGTAGCCTTACTAAGCTGAGTACGCCTCTAGACGTTCAGAAAACAAGCAAAATATCCCAGGAAGGACATGGCATGTAGCCCACGTGGGCAAAGTATGCTGGGGAGCCTCAACAATACTACGTTGGTTCCACGTCGTTGCAGCCTGCGCACGTACACCATAGGCTCGCACGCCACAGACAATGGTATTACCCCATCAGTGGGAGTAGGAAGAACAATAAAAATTGTTGCATTACCAAGCTGAGTACTCCTCTAGACATTCAGAAAAGGAGCAAAATATCCCATGTAGAACAAGATATGGGGACCACGTGGGCGATGTGCGCTGGGGGACCCTCAACAAAACCTACGTTGCTTCCACGTCGGCAGTCGCCTGCGCGCGCCGAACTTGAGCTGAACATGCGATGCCCTCGCGGGTGCCACCTTGGCAACGGGGGGGGGGGGGGGAGACTAAGCATGGAAGTGGGCACCATGGGGGCAAAGCAAGGCACGTCCAACTTCGGATGCACTGCGATAGCCCGATATATGTCCGACACCTTCAGGGAAAGTATTTTGCACTGTCTGGGATAAGGTCCCCTGCTCTTTGTTCCATGATGGCTGGCGTCAAAAGATGGAAAACCGAAACCTAGAAGCAAGTTCGAACTGTTAGCAGGCGAAGTGCGGTGTTTGTCTTGTTTCCGTACGCGAGGGGGCGCTTCCTAGCAGACGAACCGCATTCTTCGCTCGCGTTAGAAGACGAACCATCTATGAATCGTGTCTTCGCTCGTTCCGGGAGAAGCAAATTAGATCTGACTCTCGCAGTTACCAAGGTAGGACCTTTGGCGTTCATGGGCTTTAGTTTTTGCAGGATCAAGACCCTCCTGCCTTCCTTTGGCAACCAATCACCGAGATTTGAGGAAGGCCAGAACTGCTCCATGAAACGTCGGTCACGTTGGGCATCCTGAATAAGGTCCCTGCTTCTGTTCCTGAGCACGCGAATGCCACATGCGCAAGTGTTGTAGCGCTGGGGTCAAATCCCGGGCCGAAAGTTGAATGACTGCTTCCCATTCGCAGTGTTTCGGCAAATGGCTATGATTGGATTCTTTGTGCCGGGTATGAAGCTAGGTGCGCAGCAGCGCGTCCAAACAAAACGGTTAACTTTCCCTCCTAGCTGGTCACTGAGATGCAACCTCTAATTAGTTACGGTCTTGATGACAAATTTAAGCTTAAACGATTTTGTCTTCGTGATTCATTGTTGGGTGTTCGTTCACTCTTAGAAAAAAGCTTGTAGTATTTACTAGGTGAAAGCTAGTAACCGCTTGTCATATATGTTACTATGTTCCTAGTAACCGTAGTTAGTAACGGTCAAGCTAGCAACGGTCACTAACCAACGAAGTACCTTTCAGTCAGTGGCGCAGTCAGTGGCGTGGAAGTGAATTAATTTGACAAATGTTTTTACTGCGTAATTACGGAACGCGATTGTCTAAATAGCCACAGCAACGGTCGTGAACGCTCAGACTGGTGTTGAAATTAGAACTGCCGATAGAAAATTTCACATTACTAATAGTGAAATAAAATGGCATGCTTACTCACCCGCTGATAAAGCATAATAAAGCAAAGATAAAAAAATCGAAGCATTAAAACAACCGCTCTGATCATGAATGTTGATGCTTGGAAGTTGGAAACTGCCGTTACCAGACACCTGAATTGATAAAAACATCTCCCGGACGCTTTGGGGAATTAAACAATCACGTAGCATAGCAGGCGGAAGGCAAATAAACAGCGTTGAAAAATATTCATTCCACCGATTGTTATGAAGGCCGATCGTGTCGGTGTCGCTGGTTTTGAAGCACTGTCAGCTCAGCTCAACAACTCGGTACAAAACACGCTTTGGAGTACAGCTGGTGCTAACTCAATTTTGCAGTAGAAATGAAATTGCTCAAAAGAAAGAACCCAGCAGAAGCACTTCGTATACGGTAGCGCTAAATGCTCGAACACATATCAGCGGTCTCACTTTCCTCTGTTAGGGCTATCTGCTTTGTCAACCAATGAAGAACATTTTGATAAAATAAAGGGTTGAAGATACATTCCGTGTCAAGTTTTCTCATCGCAGTCAGAGGTTGATGTCGTCCCGTGGAAATTTCCGGCCCTTCGAACGCACTAGCACTCTGTAGAGTCCCCTTCCCAGCGACGCCGCGGCATACACGAACGAAGGTATATATAGGGACACGAACGAAGGTATATATAGGGTGGTTCAAGTCACCAGGCTCGATCTAAAATGGACCGTAAAAATCTACGCCTGCACGTAGCCATCTACACTTTTCGTCAAAGGTGTATTTTACAGGTCGGTTTTTTTCTTGTGAAATTACAAAGCGTAGTTCTCTTTTAGTAAAACAATAGGGCCAAGATACTTGCCAGGGTCTACGGCGGGCGGTGACCCAGACGACCAAGTCCAGTAGCGGGGTGTGTTTGGCGTTCGTATTGATAGATGGCGTCGGGAGCAGCGTCTGAAGGTGCAGCCGACCAGCGAAAGAAAGCAGACGACACGCAGACGAAATCCGTTGGCAGCAAAAGCGCCGCCGTTATGCAGACGCGTTTCTTTTTTTACTTTAAGTTTTTCTTTTATTGTTCGCATTGATTTTTTACCCGAAGGTACATTTCAAGAAGATTATATTCACTTTAATAAACCACGGTGATCGTGAGCCGTCGCGATAATGAGGTAGCGCCATTTATCAATACGAACGCCAAACATACCACGCTACTGGAGCCCTGTCGTCTGTGTTGCTGCCCGCCGTAGACCCTGGCAAGTTTCTTGGCCTTATTTTTCACAGAAAGAGAGCTACGCTTTGTAATTTTAGAAGAAAAAAACCGACCTGTGAATTACACCTTTGAAGAAAAGTTTCGATGGCTACGTGCAGGCATGGATTTTTACGATCCATTTTAGATCGAGCCTGGTGACTAGAACCACCCTATACATAAACAGTTAAGATGGCGGAGTGTTCCCCGTGTAGGCCCCATCGTCAGCGCGGTGTGACAGGGTGGTCGGACAACAAATCGGCCAACACGGTTGCCGGGTGGCGGCAACATGTTGCCCGACGGTTGTTGTTGCCGCGATTCGACAGGGTCGTCGGCAACACGGTGTCCTCGTATTGCCGGATAGAGTTGTCAAACTGCTGCCTCTGTGTGACAGTGCCTAAAGAATCATCCTAGTTACACTACAGCAGAGTTGCCATGGCTCTCACTTGCAAGGTATACACAACACCACCTGTAGGGTTTGATGCTGCTCTACCAAGTGGTAATTTAATTTACACTTCTTTTTATAGGGTAACGGTTACTCTAGAAAAAAGTAACTGCATTACTTTGCAGTTACTCTTTTTTCAAGAGTAATCCGCAAGTGTAAATGCGCCACAAAGGTACGGCAACACTATACGGATAAACGCGCGCGGTAAGCCGCTGGCATCATTCCGCATTCCTCGAAATCTGCTCCACGGTGGAAGTTTTCTCCCGTGAAAGGAATGGACTCCGACGCTAGTTTCTACGGCGTGCCGCGATCCGCGAGCAAGAGAGGATCAATCAGAGGCACCGCATTGTGTCACGTGCGATGCCATGGCAACGCTTTTCCCGCCGACCAAGCGCGTTTTTCTGCGCCACCAGTCGCCATCGCGAAAAATCTCGAAGACGTTCGTTAACATCGAGGGAGTGCGAGATCACGGTTGCTGCCACGTGACTGCCGCGGCGGCAAAACGCAGGTTGGTGTTACCTTCTCAACGTGGGAAGGGACCCGGGTGACATGTCGCACGCGGCTTCCGCCGCGGTTTTCTGCTAGTATGGCATCACCTCAACCTGGGCGCTAGGCAGCCACGTGATCCATTACCGTGCCCTTGGCTCGATCACTGCACTGTTGTCAAGACAAAACCTTGTAATCAAAAAGGGTGAAGTTTTTTTGCTTGTTTTTCTCTTCGATTAGTTGTTTTCGAACTGCATATTGCTTAAAAATCGTTGTCCATTTCCTTTCTGAAGGTAATAAAAAAAACTATGACGGTAAGCTAAAACGTGCTTCAGTATTCTCATTAACATTAGAACCTTATCGTCACTTGTTAAATTACTAAATTTCCAGTGCTAGAGAAAGTATTCATTTGAAATTGCAGTTCATTTCAATCAAATGTAGTGTAATACATTAATATCAGAACAGCAACTTTATTACTGCCCTCACTACTTTCATTACTGTCTGTACGGAGCGGCCGAAGTTTGCACCTTACGGTGCAGAAACAGGTCAGCCATAATATGTTAGCAGGGCTGGATACTGATAATTAACTCTAGTTTTAGAGCTCAATGTTGCGATGTCTGGTGAATCAACCAAGAGAGTGTCACTTTTATGAAGAAGTTGAAAACATGTCCAGTTTTTCAGCGCTCAAAATCAACGTCTGCTGAACGTATATTCAGGCCGACCTAAAATACAAAAAGGAAACAGAAGTAACCGAGTCCTATCTACCTTGTGCTCAAGCACAGAGTTACAGAGTTTTTTGTCACCGGATATGGGACTGGAACTCACGAGGCTGCTGAAAAACATCTGCAGTTGTTGTGAAAAAGGAAGTTACAAATAAAAAGACCGCTTGTGTTGATCAAATTTCAAAACGAGAATCAAAAAGAAAAGATGTTTTCGAAAGAACACCGGAAATGTCGCTGTACTGTAGCCAGGCTCCAGTGAACGGTTTCCTCTTGAAAGCAGGCACGTGCAATCAAACACATACATTTACAAAAATACAAGTAAACAATAAGTAAAAATGATACATGAGGTCGTGTAAAAGATCTAACGCAACGTGTTTCGTTCGCTTCAATTCTGCACTGCAGCAATATTTGATGCTGCTTTAGTATCTTGTGAAGAAGAGCAGCAAGTTTTATGACTACCAAAAACGAAACTCAAAATATAGTGACACTACAGTGGAATCTTGACTCAAAGAATTCAAATATTTAAAGCTATTCGCTTTTTTCCAAGTTTAGTGAATGGAATTACGCATTTGAGCAATACTGGGAACGGAGTGGTGGAGGAACATGTCAACAGTGTTTAATGATTGTCATCTTGCTTTCGTATTTTCCGAATTATTTCAATCTCGTGCTTGCAAACTGCTTTTTGTCTTTGCAACACTTACTGCTTTTGTTCTCGGACATCCTACCAGATTCTCTTTATAACTTTTAGTTGGATCACACAAGCCATTGTTAGCTTTGATGCCCCCACACGCTTGAATTCTTTATAAATGTTGCTGAATCCAAACGACTATGACTATATAATCACTATGAATATGACTATTATTATTATTATTATTTTATTAATAATAATAATATTATTATTATTATTATAATTATTATTATTATTATCTTAATTAGTTACGCGGGTGGACGTTTCTGCAGATACTGGGGAATTTTAATGCTTCCGACATCAACTGGAGACCCTTCGGTATTCTTACTGACAATTTTCATCGTAAGCATATTTGCAACCAACTTCTTGACTTTCCTTTTTGCTTATATCTTACGCAGCACAATAATGTTCTTAATAATCAAGATAAATCTTTAGATACGTTTTTGCTCATCCCAGATCTGTATGTGTGGCTCGGAGTGAGCTATCAATGGTTTATCAAAATATGTATCATCCTGCCCTTGATGTAGAACTCCCTTTTTGTGATTGCTCATTTCGCATGACTTCTGGATGCGCTCCTCCACAAACCGCGTAACCTTTTTCTGCAGGAGACTTCATTGGAATGTACAATCACCACTGTCTTGAAACCTTCCGATGAGAATGACCAAGTCAACTCCTTTACGAAACTTTTTCGGGAAGCTAGGGGAAAATATAGCCCTTTCAAAACCATCAAAAAGTCTCGTTTTTCTAGCTGGTTATCCTTTGAAATAAAAACGCTACTCAAGATATTATACGTTTTGCACAAAACAAAAACACACAAGGCAATTGGTTTTTTTTACGGTGAGAGGAAGAGTTAAACTGCCGCAAAAAGAAATGTGTTACATTCGGTTTCGGGATATCCCAGTGCTAGAAGACGACGATTGGCACACCGCAGCCTAACGTTGCCGCAGCCACCTGCTGACAGCACGCGCGGTCACTGGCAAGCATCCGAACTGCCGGCCGGTCGTTATTAAAGGGATACTACAACGAAATTTCGGCGCTCATTTTTTGGTCTATATGTGTTCAAAAGAGCAGTATCACATGGAACATACCAATATCTTGTTAAAAAAGTCTCGAAAAGGAATTTTAAAACGAATTAAACGATTAGCAAAGAGCACCTGGTGGATATCGCTAACGCCTCGTTTGTAATGCTCGTCTAGGAACCTTGACAGCTAGTGACGGAGGTTGTCTCGCCTCCGGCCATGACGAGAGAAGGGGGAAGGAGGAACTCCCCTCTTCCTGAGAATCCCTTTTGTGTGTCGCAGAAGTCACTATTGTCCCCCTACAAGATTATAGAAGATTAACCCGTCACTCAAAATTCGTACAAAAGCAGCCGCTTCGGTGGCTGGAACGACTAGGCCATCCTCTCGACGTCAGCCATGCGCCGTAGCTTTGCTCGTCTTGAGACGACCTAGGTCACGATTGCGTTGGATGTCACGTGCTCTAAGCTGGGCCTTCTCCGAGCGCTTGCCAGAGTGGGCCGTTCATAAGGAAAAATACAGCCACCAGGATCAAAAATACAAACGTGCGATTGTCATTTACGGATATTGTGGATCATATCCAACCTATTTTTGAACACGACGGGAATATTTCAAATTTCGTCGAAGTATCGCTTTAAGAGGGGCGCACCTCAGAGCCTCATAGAGAATACATGAGGTCTTTCGGCATCTTCGAAAAATTGTCACATAATATCGGCTGCGCGGATCTTCTTGCGAATTCTGGCTTTAAAGACATTGAGGCATTATCGAGACATTCAATATAACAAATGTTTTATTATAAATTTAGTTATATTCTTTAAAAAAATAATGAAAATGGTCAAAAATGGCTAATTTGGCACTCTTGCGTTCGCAGCAAATTTACAAGATTATCTAAATCCGAACAGAAAAAGTATTTCATTGAATGTCTTCTAAATTTATTACGGAATCGAATAATATCGACATTATTCATGTAAGTCTATCTGTTCCGTAACTACAGCGAATATAAAGAACCAAGGTGTCGGTGCTTGTTTTCATTGTTTTTAAGGTATCTCTCTATCCCGTGAGGTGGCGCTGCTGTCCACGAAATCGTCCATTCGGCGATCGCACCGTGAAGGTGTTCTTCCGCGCCCATATCCTGTTCCATTCTGCACGCCGGGGCGTCAGTGTGCGAGTCTCACTCTCCTAAGGCCAGATTCACGAAGAGCTTCTTAGTTTACGACAACTTGGCTAAGAAGTTCGTAAGTTAAGAACATCGTAAGAAGACAAGAAATCGGTATTCACGAACGCGTTCTTAAGTGAGAGGAGGAAAGCGACGTTCTCGGACGAAAAAACTAGAACTTACCGGTGCTGTTGCTATGGCGACGGCGTGTTCGGCAGCACGAACAACCAATCGGAGAGCTCGGCATGGTTCGGAGCCGTTCGGAGCACGTAGATTTTTCATAACAAACACAGGTGGCCTTTCTGCTACCGCTTGTCTGGGGTTCGTGTCCGTGCAGTGATATGTCGGCGCTAACACGATTTAAACACGCCCGAATGCCGAGGCCGGGATGCGCAACCGCCTCCGTCGACTGCTACGAACTCGATCGCTACGAAGTCAACGCTACTCTTATCGTTGGTAAAAGACGGCCCGTGTCAGTCGTTTGCAAAGCGACGTAGATGGAAACTAATTGCCGCGGTGTTTTTCGCGGCCTCGGAGATGCAGGAGCGAGCCGACGTTAAAAAAGATACGTTTGAACTACGAGAGTGTCAGCAAGAGCCACGTAAATACCTGTTCACACTCGTAGCGGACGCGCGCATTTGATCAAAGTGCTGGATTCGCGCTGTTGGACCGCGAATTAATAAGCGCTTCGGGACTGATCCTTTGCGAATGCAACTCGATGCTGACATGACATCCGACGAAGAAAGGTTGGACCGTCATTGCGACCCACGAACTGTTATAGCGATCGACAGTGAGGTACAGTCGTGTCAGAATAAAAATGGAATAGTAATAACAAAGTGTACATACCATGTTGCGAAGGTAATCCATACGGCATTTATTTGAGCTCTATATCAGACAAAACGAAAGAGATAGAATTGATGAGAGCCCCTTTTCGACGACAGCGTTCGTCACCGCTGAATCGGAAAACAAGGAGATGACAAGTAGAAGACATTGACCTCTTAATCTAAAATTGAGGTCAGCGATCACAGCTATAACACGGGAAGGGTTCACAAGGGTCGCGCGGGCATATTCCATTCAGCACGCCAGCCGGTCGTGGGCAGACGGTCTTGGCCAAGGACCGTCAGAGCACCGCTGCGCCGAGTCAGAGTGCCTGCTAGGCCTATCTGCCGAGCTCGGTTGGTCGGGGTTGGTGGAATCGTGGCCGTTGGAGCTTTTCCCGGGTGTTTATGGATCCAGCGTTCTTGTTCGTAGTGGTCTGTTTCAAGTATTTTTTTTACTTTTTTCTTGCTGCTTGAAGTCGGGACGTGTGAGAAGCGCACGCAGAAAAATAAACGTCCGTTGGTCGTCGCTTCCAAGTAACTGAGCGACGCTGTCGGCCATGCTGATTTGATCTTAAGAAGTGGGTAAGACAGCTTCGGAGCTGTCGTAGGATTTTGTCGTAACCTGCGCAAAACTTACGAAAATTTCGTTTCGTTAATACGAATTTGTTCTTAAGTTTTGTCTTACGCACATTTTCGGCGTAAGATCGTTTCGTGAATCTGGCCTCTGGTTCTTTGGTGGACAGGTCTCCTTGTGGTGTTGGTTCAATGCAGCTGCGCTTCGTGTTTTGTGCGTCCGAATTTGTGTCGCTCGGAAGTGTTGCGTTCGCCTCTGGTGTCATGGGTCGAAAGTAGAGCAATGCACAGTCCGGTATTTCTAGGCCCGGCCCATCCCGGCCCGGTAGAGACACGGCCCTAGCCCGGCCCGACCCGACTGAATATTTAAACATAAACCCGAGCATGTCAAAAGAAAAAAAAAGATATATGAGCTTGAGCTTGGCCTGAGCCCGACATGCAGATTATAAACATGAGCCCGAAATTGTTGGCAGGCTTCTATCTGAGAACTGTCTAAGCACAAAGCATGCGCTCTACCACCATGCTGCCAGGATGCCTACGTTTTTTTTTTATTCACTTAAAAGTTTTTTAGGTGCAAGACGCATTTTTGTTATATATATAGAACGGCGCCGTGTTGGCTTTACACTTCGCTTGCTTTTTTTTTGTTTTTTTTTTCATTGATTTTAAAATATCAATGAGCACACTTTTTGTTATCAAAAATCTAGAATTTGCGGCACACGACTGGCCGGGCCGGCTCGGGCTGGCACGAAAAATATTTTGTTCAAGCCCGAGCCCAGCCCGGGCCCGAGAAAATGCGTGCTACCGGCCCGAGCCCGGACCGCGGGCTGGCCGGGCTCGGGCCTTCGGGCTGGCCCGGGCCCGTGCTCTAGTCGAAAGCAAGCTCTCTATGGCAAGCGAAAGCTTCTGAAGTCCCACATTGGAGGATACCCGTAAGCGACCGTCTGTGGAAGCTTCGCAAGTTGAGGTTTCTGGTGAGAGCGAGCCATCGTGTTCCATTGACTATTGTTGAAGTTATGGTTCAATGAAGCCCTAAACAAATATGAATGTAGTTGGTATAGCCATCAAGATCTAATCACAAATATGGTTTGAGTTCGTTTAATTCCCGCGTACATACATGTGTAGCAATAAATGAGTTATGTGTGCATACATGTTTAAAGAGGCTATCGAACGTTTCATAGAACGCCGTTTCATCGAACGCCGTTTCATCGAATGAATGGACATTTCATCGAACGCCATTTCATCGAACGCCGTTTCATGGAATCGTTCAGGGCCGTTTCATCGAATTTCTCTGTACCGAATTTTGGGGCATAACAGTGCTTCATAGATATTTTACCTTGCATTTGTTAAGACTAAGGTAGTCACTTGTGAAACTGTTTTGGAGGTGGAGTCAAATTACTAGAAATTAAAACAATTGGTATAAAAAGAAATAAGAACAAATGGGTATGCGACTTACTGAAAAGCTTTACTTATGTACACGACTGAAACCATGACACTGCAGGTAAAGGACCGACACTTCAAAACACTTTTAAATGTCTGTGTCGTTTTTTACCGGCTGTCTGGGGGTTCAGTATTGTGCAGGTCACACCAGCTCGTTTGCACCCTTACGCTTAGTTCAAGGTTTATTCACGGAAAGCATTTAACTGCCAGGACAGTACGCTTATAACATAACGATACTCTGCCAGGAGAGCACGCAAAATAAAATATAACGATACACTGATTATCAACTTCATGCTCAGATTGAACGTTTCTGCTTTTTTTTAGTTTTGAAACCTTACAGAGACAAACGCTGCACAAGGTGTCTGTCAACATTGTTTCGGGATACACCCAGATTGAAGCCACCTCTCTCCACTGTCATTTTTATCACCGACCATTTTGCCTATGAATGATCTTCAGGCCGCTTTCTTCGGAAGGCCAACCCGCACCAGACAATAGTAAAGCCCTGGGAGTACTCTGTCACCCAAGAAGACAGAACCCTTCCGGATCCTCACATAACCCAAGATTACACGTACACGCTGTCAGACAATAAAACACTACCCGCTTCCCAGAAAGCACGTCGTGCATTCTGTTTTTTTGTCTAATTTTTAATTGTTTCATGTGACATGGAGAGGGGTCATTGTTTCATGGAGGCTTTTTCTCGAAGAAGGATATGTTCACGATGGAACTTATCTCGTCACTGCACCCAGTGATATAAAAAAGAGAGAATTAGATGATGTGTATAAAACTGTAAAAAAATTACAAAATTGTTGCAGGCTGTAACGACGTTCGATGAAAAGGCGTTCGATGAAACGGCTTCGATGAAAAATGAAAAGCGATCACTCAGAAGTTAACAAGGCACCCGTCAGTGCAGGCGACAGGAGTTCTTTTCAGAAAGGACATGCTAAAGAAGGACAACGCTGTTGGCGCTGTGACGAACATCACAGCCCGAAGACATGCACGTTTGAGGCTACAAGGTGTCATTACTGCCACAAGCGAGGCCACATTGAGAAAGCCTGCATTTCAAAGAAGAAAGCTACAGAGAAAAGGTACCAACGCAACAATCAAGTGGATACATCACAAGAGCATCGTCCCGCAGACCATGCTATAAGCAGCGGCCATCAACGATACATGATCTCCACACGGTGGTAAATGAGTTTACCATCCCGATAATCACAGTAAATGTTGACGTAAATGCCAGACCAGTTACGTTTGAGGTTGGCTCTGGTGCTGCTTGCACAATGGTCAGCAGTAACACCTTTCGAGCAGTGTGCCCCACAGACCTACCGGAGTTAACACCTGTGCACCTGGTCCGGTCAGGAACTGCAAGTTCCGGGAAAAACAATGGTGACCGTTCGACACAAGGATAAGATTTCGGTTTGGGGTATAAAACAAGGTTGTCGAAGACATAATGTTAGAATCATAGGCCGCCAAAAAAAAAAAAAGAGCTCTAATGGCATCATTATTTTAATGCAAAACTCTTACGCGTGTCCTTTTATTGATCAAGCGAACTAGTGTCGCAACAACGCATCTGTTGGCTGTAACAGCGAGGATGGAACAGCTAGGTTTTATGACGCATGCTAGATGTTTACCGTAAAAGCCGAGGTGTCGCCAGATGTTATGCAGTCAATATCACGATGCTCTTAGAAGTAGCTGCCTGTGTTGCTCTTGGCCTTTTCGCACTTCTATACCGGTAAGTTCATAGTTTATGCGGTATCCAACCTGCTTTGTTTCTATTTATCCTTGGCGGTTTCGCGAATCCCAGAAAAAAGCACGTAGGGTTATCAATTACAACATGAAATGATTCCTACTATTCCTGCATATCGCTTTTTTACAAGAGCAGTAGTACTTACAAAATAGTTTCAACTGGTATTATTCACAAATAATATGTTACAAGCAGTACAATCATTATGATTATTTATTGTGCCGTGCTGCCGAGTTCACAGCGAATTCTTTGGATACTTTTTTGCTTTAGACCGACGCCACATTTCAATTACTTCTAAGATGACGGTAAGACTTGGCAACAAAGTGCATAAGCTTTTTGTTCCTGATTTTACGGCACTTCTATTATTATGTCACAGTAATATTCGAGTATTCCGTATTTTACTTCATGACGTTTAATTAGCTGCAATTTGTTTCACGTGTGTTCAATGTGTTCAAGAAATTAATATTACAAGGAATGATACAAAGATGCTCTTAGAGGCCAACGATTATATCGCAAAAATTGCATAAGCCTTCCAACAGGTCATGAGTAAACGACACTTGAACAGTCCTTGGGTACTAAAGGCACGTATTTCGCGAGCCCGGCAGTTTGTGGCTGTTCTTAGCGCTTGATCACGTGACGCCAAAGGCTGACACACGATACTTATGAAAGCGAAGATGGCCTTACCTGCTGTGGTGAGCTGTAAAGGCCATGATTCGGAGACATTTGCTTTAGTTCCCCGAGGAGCCCCCAGACGGCGCAATGAGCGGACTACCAGCGTAACAACGGAAAACTTTTTTCCCACTTTGACTGGGAAAGAATATGACGAATTTTTTATAGATCCGTAAGCTCTGACAAACATAATTCTCTTATTTATAGGCCGATAGCAAGTGCAGAACACAACTCAGAGCTCAAAACAAAGCAAAACAACACTGTTTTTTTTTGGTGTATAGGTAGTTCTTGATATAGAAATGCGGGAACGCTGTTTCCAAATATACGTATGTGCTTACGCGTGTAGCCTGGAGCAGGAATTATAAAGCACGTGACCTGCTCACTTGTTCAGTCGCTTCACTTGAAATATCCGACTCCGGGAGCTGTGCAAACTAAGCAGGTATCTTATGGAGCAGGTATTTTATGAATGACAGTGAATAACGGTTCTGTTAGAGGGCTACTACACATTCGATCGATCTCTGATACATTGGATGACGTAGTAATTATCGCTTGACGCCGTTTTAACCAAATTCGCATTAAGACATGTCTTACCGCTGTTATTCCAAAGCGGCCTTCAGTGCCTTCGTTTTCTGTGTTATACGAGATTGTCAGATTAATGTTTTTCCTTTCAAAGACCATGCTTTGCCACCCTTAACACGCGCTACAAGTTATGGTTTCCTGGTGATAATTGCGCATTTTTCATGTGCAGAAAATTTTAGTATTTGTTCTATTCACAGTTCATTGTTTTTGTTGGCGGGAATAAACAATTATAAATCTTATTTTGCTTCTTGAAGTGCAAAAAATAAACGTTCATGTATAAAAAGAAGCTTTACACCTTGTACAATTACGACCGCTGAAGTTTAACAAAACTTTCTTATCCGCCAACAGTTATGCTAAACTAAGACGCAAACTTGCCTAATTCCTTTGCTTTCAAGCTGAAAAGGAATTTGTTGTAGAAGAAAAGGAGGGAAAACAAGGCACCATGCTTCTTAGCAACTTTTAGTGTTACATGGCCCTCAACCGACTTTTTTGCAAGACAGAAAAAAAAGCAAAATCCTTTCTTATGTTTACAAACTGTTAATGTGTCTAGTGAAGCGTATGATAGGATAACGGCCAGTCCGGCTAAAGTAGCTAACGACAATCATATATTCTCACAACTAAAAATAACAGGCGTATATGAAATAAAAGAGAAACGCTTAATGGGATGAACTTGTGAATACAATCTTCAAGAAAAATGAACCTTCCAATGGTGCCGAAACAAAAAAGGGGGGGGGGGGGGGGCGGGACGTCTAAAAAATATGTAATATATACAATGCAATTCAGGGGACACGCAATTGTTTCCGCCCCCCCCCCTCCTTCTCCCTCCCCCCGCCACCACCGTCAATGACCATTGCCACAGTTATTCCTGAAGCAAGAGGCCGAGGAAGCCTTGAAACGTCGGGTCCCTATTTAGTGCTTAGTTAATCCCCCACCCTTTTAAAGGGGTCATAAAAGTATTTTTCGTTTGTTTTACTTTCGCTAAATACTATTTAGAATCACTCCCTAACGTTAAAAACTGAATAAACTTGCCATGGATTTTTCTTTCTAGGCAATGGCAGTTGCCAAAATATATCCGAGAAATATGAGCATCGTTCATCCCCTCACCTTGGAGCCAGAACTAGCGGCCACGTGGCCTGGGACCTATCCTATTCCGCCAACGTTAATCACACCCACGCGCTTGGGTTGGCAAAGTAGAAAACGCCTGCTGAGCGCCAGGCATTGTGAGAGTTCGGCTATTCTCATCACCGTAGTGGTTGGGCACGAGCCACTACCCGAGGGTCCGCCGAGGCATTGACTGTTCCGAGCCAGAGTCGTGTGCTCACGCAGTTCTCGTGTTCAATTCATGAGCCGCGCTCCACTACCGTCAGGCAAGTGGTTTCGATCCCACAATTACGTCATCAAGCTTTGCGAACGCAAGACTGAAATAAATAGTCCCCTTTTATCCTCGGCATCAGTAGCGCTCTGTGCGAGAATACTTGGGCCTGACTAGGAGCAGTACGCCTCTGCAAGGTCATGGACCTTCCACCCTGACATCGTTTCATGACCCCTTTACCTAATCTCGAGACTATAGTATGTGAATATGGAGGCCCAGGATGTTTTCACAAATTCGAGTACAAATTGAGAGCTACCTGTACCTGTGAACGTGATTGCGTAATGACCGGTGGCGAACAATAATAAAGGCCGGTTCACACTCTTGTGACCGAATAAGACCGAGAGAGACCAGACCGGTTTTAAGCCTCTTGCGATCTCTTAGGACCAGCTCCGCTGCAGCGCATCCGGTCTTAAGAAGTCGTAAGAGGATTAAAAACCGGTCTTGTCTCTCTCGGGCGCACACGGTTGCAAGAGTGTGAACGAGCTTTAATACCAAAGCGTGTATTGAGCATGTACAAGAATGGTGGTAGAGGGGGGGGGGGGGGGCTGAGAAAAAAGTTGTCCAAGGGGAATAGACCGATCTCACCAAGTGTTCGGCGGATGCGTGGAGCCGCCATAACTTTTAGTTCACAAGAGGTGGGCGGCAGTGCCCGACGAAACCTCGTGCCGTCTCATTTCGGCACGCGGAGAGCTCCAGCAAGGGACACGTGCAAAAAGACGCAAGTTCCCTCGATGCATTGCTGCAAAGATGGCGTAGCCAAACTGGCTGGTGAGATCGGTCTATAGGGAGTATTCACTGGACGCCATATTTGAGGTCAATGTTTAGAGCGCATGCTCAGAACGAGCTTACATTAATAGCCTGCCAAAGCCGGCAATCTTGATGGCGTGGAATGCACGTTGCAAAAGAACTGTGGAAGCTCGCCGTCAGCACGCGCTCAGCAACCACGCACACAGATATGGCCGCCAGTGAATACTCCCTATTGTCTGGTTTCCACTAAAGTCACTTTAGTTTCCACTAACCCAGCCCTACAGGCACTAGGATGTGGTGAACGAACATAATAAAATAAAGTTAATACTCCAGTATTACACTCCATGAATACACGAGGAATTACAAATTAACATAATGCTTCCCTCGTTGAAAAAAGTAATAAACACCACTGACGGTGGTTTACAATGAGCGAAACTAGATATTTAATAATTTCGAGATTGAAAGCAAAAAATTACATAATACAAAACATATTCCCCAAAAAATAAAAACAAAAATTACTGAAGCAACAAACAACAACGGAAATTGTTCATATCGAAAGAAAATAATAGCGAAGCTTGTTTACGTTCGAAACTCTACATATATATTTAAATGCGTAAATGTGTTTAATAAAAAAGGCAGAGTTTTTTAATCGTTTGATGCCCATATAAATGTTGATACGTTTACTAAACAAAGCGAAAAAACCGTAAGTTTTTTTTTTAAGAAAAAATAAATGGGCCTGGTCTAAATTTAAGTTCACAGGATTTAAATAACTTCAGGAGTGACTATTTTTATCAGTATACTCCGTTCACCCCTTAGCTGGGACTGCAGTGGAGCTACATGCCCGTCGGTCTGATCAGGCGCTTCCGTCTTATCCCCCGAGCTAAGTGCGTGGCTAAGGGAGGCAGCGTGATGACGTGGCGTAAGAGAGGCGTATGACGGCTACAACGAGGGACGTAGCCTCCAGCGTAGTTTCAGCGCAGGGGTACACTGAGTATAGTTGTCTTCTTTTTTTTTTTAATGGCCTTCTGATATAAATTTTTCATGCTTGATAAAAATAAATGCACATAAGAAGCAGGCACTGAGAGACCAAATAGAAAATATATGTTTGGTAATGCTTAAAGAGAATAGTGTTTCATTTAAATCGTCACAGCTAAATCGCTGGAATTTAAATAATCTTTATTTTGATTTCCACCGTGCTACTAACCAAACGTCCGGGAGACGGATGATACATATTTTAGGAGCGCCTCTCTTAGGCGCCCGTTTCCGGCTTGAGCGGCGTCGGCGTCGGCGTTGCCGTTGGGGTTGCCGTCGGTGTTGCCGTCGGCGTCGGCGTCGACGTAACCGCGCGTTGCATGCAGCGCGCATGCAACGCGTTGCATGCAAGCTTTGCATGCAACGCGCATCTCGCTTTGCATGCGCGTTACATGCAACGCGCGTTGCATGCAAAGCTTGCAACGCGCGGTTGCATGCAACGCCTGCATGCAACACGTCGCATGCAAGCGGCGTAACCGCGCGTTGCATTATGGGTAGTTTCCCATAATGACGTCACGAGGGTTACCCTCGTGAGTGTTACGAGGGTTATGAGGGTTACTCTCACGAGGGTTAAGAGAGTTACCCTCGCGAGGGTTACCGTCACGAGGGTCACGAGCGTTACCCTCACGAGGCACGAGGGTTGCGAGGGTTAGTTACCTTTAAAAGGGTTACCCTCACGAGGGTCACGAAGGATGTGAAGTTACCCTCGCAACCCCCCCCTGAGGTCACGTGACCTCAGGAAGTCACCTATCCCTCAGTACCCTTCCATCCTCCTCCTCAAAAGCTGCGCTCTAATCCAACGTTACAGGGAGTTGTAAACGGCTTTCTTTTTTATCTTAATGATGCTAGAGATACTCAACCACTATTCACCATGTGGTACTCATTTTCGTACTTCATGCTGAGTCTCAAGTCTAAATGTTTATATACCTTAAATATCTCTAGCCTCTCAAAAAGTACGTGCGCATGAGAATCATAGGAGACGTTACATGTGAGTCTTAATACTCGTTTTAGAACTACAAATATTTTTTCTTTGCAATTAGTTCTCGATAATAAAATATAATGAGTTATAAGAGCAGTTTTATGCTGGATGGAAAACATATCAGAATGTCTATGTAATAAACCAACGACAGAAATGGGTTTAGAAATAATACATTCGACGTGTTTGGTCCACGACATGTACTTCCAATACGAAAATATCGGGTGTAAGGTCAAGCTTCTTAGTTTTTGGTATAGGGAAGATAGCTTTTGTTGTGTTCTTATATTTTTTAGATTATATGAACTAGCCCAAGTTTCTAAGTTTCTTAAGGTGTCATTAGCTATACGAATAAAACGTCGCAGAGTGGTATCACCGTCACAAAGACTCATGCTCCACGAGCTTGCGTATCATCACTGCCAAACACGGATGGCTCTACTACGCAAATATTCAAGCACCCAGATTGCAGGAAGAGGGGAGGGAAGGGGGGGGGCGGAGTAGGTAAATCACCAGGGAGACATGGGCGTCGAGCTGGTAGAATGGCGACCGGGAGGCATCACTGGGAAAGCTGTACCATTCCCCGAGGAAGGGCTTTTCGTAGCGATTCTATAGACCTTTTCTGTGTACTCTCGTCCCTAGCCACCAAATAGGCGTATCCGGTATGGGCGACGAAAAAATAATGCAATGTTTCAACCTGCAAATAGTAAAACAAATAAGGGGGAGGCAAAACGATAACATGTGACGGTTACGTTTATATTCTAAGTGTCTTCTACTGGCGTGGCGACGGCAAGACAATGTTTTCGCCCATACTGGAAGTGACGACAATTCAAGATGGCGGCGCCCTTGAAGAAAGGGTCTATAGACCTTTTCTGTGTACTCTCGTCCCCAGCCACCTAATAGGCGTATCCGGTATGGGCGACGAAAAAAATAATCTAACGTTTCAGCCTGCAAATAGTAAAAAAATAAAAGGGAGGCAAAACGAGAAAGTGTGACGGTTACGCTTATATCCTAAATGCCTTATATTGGCGCGGCAAAGTCAAAACAATGTTTTCGCCCATACTGGAAGTGACGTCAATTCAAGATGGCGGCGCACTTGCTCAGTTCACCCCTGAGCAGAGACTATGGTAGGAGCTACGCGCCAGCCTGACCAATCAGACGCCATCTCCCATCACCTGACCCGGTTCTCTGCGCGTGGGTATGGGCGGGAACCTGATCACGTGGCGAAAGAGAGGCGCGTGAATCGTCCAACGAGGACGTAGCTTTCTCCGCAGTGTCGGCTTAGGGGTCCGGGCGCGCCCTCCCCTTCTCTTCTCAGAAATGCCACAGAAGGTTTCTTCAAGCGCTTTACTTTATTCGTTTATTTTACCTCCTTTATCCTTATTCACTTTGTCTTTCACTTTGCTCAAACAGCTCCAACCAGCCTCGGCACGACGGTGCGGTGCCGTCAGCTAAGCGGGTTATTTCCCGATACACTATTCACCTCTAAGTCGGCAGTGCGGTGGGAGCGACACGCTCGTTCAACCACTCGTACCCAGGGGCGTATTTAGAGGGGGGTCCGGGTGTCCTGACCCCCTCTTGATTTGTGCATGTGTAAAATTTAGGGCGTAAAACGAAGGAGGGGAGGGGGTTCCTAAACATATGGTACGCTGACCAACACCTGACCCCCCCCCCCCAGGAAATTCCTGCCATCCACCCCTGCTCGTACCTCGATCTTTTCGCCACGTTATCATGCTATCGTCCCTATCCAAGCGCAGAGAGGGGGGTCAGTTGACGAAAGGAATGCGGTTGCTTGTTCAGACGAGCCCGTAGCTTCCACCGCACTGTCTGCTCGGGGGTGAACGGAGTAGAATCCAATTTGTGCGCCGATTTTCAAGCTCTAGAACTCTGCGTTGACATATCCTCCCAACGTGTGTCCGCAATCTGTGGAAGGTGACTCAAACGGAAATGGAAAAAATAAAACGAGACAATGTTAACAAAACTTCTACTGTTACAAAAATTGTAAAGCGGATGCACATGTTGTAAACATCTGCAGTAAAAAAAAAAAAGTAGAGAACGATTGATAGCTAGCAGTCTTATTACAAAACTGCGGTACAGGACGTGTTTTTTCTTTCAGTCATTTCGACGCATATACTTTTGATGTGGACTCATTGGTGAGATGTTTAGAGGCACGCACTATTAGTTCTATGACCAACGTGCAAAGTACTCTTTTTTATTCATTTATTAATTATCTTCCCATCACCAATTTTATGACGCTGCAACAAGACTACCTTGTTTTGTTCAAGGGTTTTGAAAGTGAACGTCCCGAAATATTTAATTTATTAAGAGATAAAGAAATGAAAACAAAAATATGAGGACTTCAGGTTGCAAAGAAACCCGGGCTGTGAGCGGCGCTCCAAAGAATCTGCGGTAGGACACCCGCTCTTCAAACCCTCCTCGTTGCGCGTAGGAGAACGCCACAGAGGCGTGTTGGAATCATAAAAATACATTAAGCTAAAAACAAAACGTGGCGTAGAATTTGGCGCGCTAAATTTTATATTGATTGGCATTTACTTCGATGAGCAACGAAACAATAATTGAATGTGCACATCTTTGGCCGGCCATTTTGAAGCCACATTTTCTGTTTCGGCTTAGAGGTTCAAAAGCAGAGTAAATAAACTCTTACATGTGCTATCATTTATGTCTGCAAGTGAAATTCTTTATTACGACTTGGGACTGCTAATGACGGTCTGACTGGCAAGTTTGTTTCGTCGGTGGTGGTCGAGCACATTATGTACGTGACATCTGGACATAAAGAGCGAACATGAATGACGCCTCCGCAGTTGTCCTAAACATTTTTTTTAAAACCTGTTATTGGGTTTGGTGCGGAGCTCGGCGAATTCACACCACCTAGCAAAGCCGATAACAGACGTTATTTCGATGAGGATGTTTTATTAGGAGTATGTCCCCAATAATCGAAGTAAAGCACGTATTTAGAGAATTTGGTTGGGCCTCTTTCTTCGTGCCAGTTTTATTTTGTTATAAGTTAATGCGCCTGTGTGTCTGATAGGCTACAACTCTCTCCGAAACCCACTTGCAAGCTACGCGCGAATAAAGTGAGGCCATCCGCTGCAAGACAAAACCAAAGCGGCGAAAAATTGAAGCTCCAAGTTGCTTTGTGGTCCGGCGTAAGTTTCGACGTAGCGCGTATATTTCATGTAAGTTTTCATGAACCGGATATTTCAGTACCGATTGTGGATTATGCACAGTTTCAGTGTGGACTTATCGGTGTATGAACGTATCAGTTACACGATACGTTTTTGTGTTGGTACGTTTCAAGGCACTGGCTTTTCTTCGTGTAAGTTTAGGCGTGAGGACATACCATGGCTCAAACATAACGATGGATACTCAGCAGCGTGTCCACACGCAGGGAAAAAGCTCGAACATTATGGCAAGCAGTTCCGAAGAATGCGTTTGAGTGAAACCGACGTACGCGAAGCATTTGGAGGTTCGAGGCTATCAGTTTCTGACAGATGGTCCGCGCATTATTCTCATGGCTAGCCTTTTACATAAATCTGATAAGGTTTGTATTAAAGAAAGAGGACTACGCCCTAACTTCGCGATGTAGACGCGATGTAGACCCCAGCAGCTCCCACTGCTGTTGGGGTATGCCCTGCATTTCCTGGGCGGATTTTTCCGCTCAGGAAAAATCCCAGCAGCGGTGTCAGCGCGGTGACGATAAGCTCCGGTCCGCCAATCGCAAGCCACCTCTTTCACAGATGCGACTTGCAATTGTGAAAAATTTGAAAAGGAATATAATAACATTTTGTTAATACAGGACGCAAAACCGAGATATGCGTTGGTTGAACAGCCATCACACATAAAACGGTCACGTTAGGAGAAGGTGGGGCTGCCATTAACACAGGGGCTGCCATAAACCCAAGCAAATATACCAGAATACAGATAAAATAATCTATACGTAGCTACTTCTGTGCAGAATGGAAACTGTAGAAGGCGGCTTATATAATGATACTAAGTTGTATGGGGCTTCCCTCTGCAATGGCCTAATGCGTAGTTGACTTAGAAAAGCAATTGGGATGAATTGTCACAAAATACTGACTCATAATATCCACGACCGTAGATACCTTTACAAACACAGGCTCCCCTCCCACCAAACCCACGAAAACGTCTGGATCCATCCAAAACAGTAGTCATTGGTGATGGCCTCCATGTGTTACTATTTGGCGAGTACGAGAGTAGAGTATACATGCGAAGTGGAGATCATTTAGGGCGAAGCTCAGCAGGCAGTAAATGCTCTTACAGAATAACAAAAACTCAAAAATAATATACATATTCTCATAGGGCCTCAATTGTTTGTTGACAATATGGTAGGTTTAAGGTTACTAATTCTTTTTATCCTTCGTTTTCCTTTGTGTTTATTGCCTGGAAGCTCTGTTCATGGTATTTCTGAAACAAATGAAAGACATCTACAAACAAAATCTTGAAACATTTAATCGTGTCTTTTAAATGAGTGTTCATCTGCCGAATAACCTCAGCTGTTCTTTGATATTTAATTGTTTTCTCCTCTCCTCAAAGAATTGTTTGCCTCAGAGGTATTATCCCATGCAGCACCCAGAGAAACGCCTTTGGCAGGCCTATGGGCCTAACTTAGGCCTAATACGGTTTTGATCCAAGGCGTTAGTAGTGCAGTAGTACTTTGGCATTTTCATAACTTTTCTCTCGCCCGGCAAATAATTCCCGAGGCACTAGACATCGAGCCAAAGACGCCATGTGTGCACCGAAGAACCAGTATTGAAGCCTAAACTTGGCCCTTGCTGGGCGATCTAGGCCTAAAGTTTTCACATGAAAAAGGAGGGGCTCCAACCCACGCTGCGAAGGTGGTTAGCCAGCGAAGCTGTGGTATCGGCTGCAACGATTGCTCACTGCACTGTACCAAATGATTGACGAGAAAAAAAAAAAAGTCCGAGGACACCTAAGCATTTCTTATGAGTTGTGAGTGAGAAAGCATGAATGATCGTTCTTCCGCTTTCTTAGTTCGTCTGCGGCGTAGTGGCGTGGACGGCCGAGCGTGCGCTCTTCTGAAGTGGCCGCGCCACGCAGAGCTCTGCCGTGCAGCCTCTTCGGAGTTTGCCCGAGCGGGCTGTGCGGTCAGGCCCGCACCGCCGACACCGCGGCCGGGCCGTTGCGTGCGCTGCACCGCCATAGAAAGGGCTTCTCTGGTGGCGCTTTTTTTTTTAACTACGCCGCGCGAGAGCCATTGATGGAAGCCTCGTTCCTTAATGAGGCGCGCCAGCCAATGGCAACTCTATCCATCAGATGTCTGCTACAGAAGGTGCCATTTGGCGTGGCTTCAAAGCTGGTGACGTCGGTCGCTCCTTGGGACAGTTAATGCTTTCGCATTAAAAGTAAAGGCACTGATACCGAAACTTTTTATAAGCAGCGTGTTTCACGTAAGAGTTACGCAAATTTCTAAAAATAGTGTATTTGAGGTAGAAGGGTAATTTTCTCGGAACCGCATTACTCGTAGTGGCGGACGTCAGAAAGTGCGCGATACCTACTAATTAGATTTCTAATTAACTAAACACGACTAATTAACTTTTTAATTATTGAAAATAGACACGGTTCCGATTTTGAAACTTGCCGAGCGTCATCAAAACCACCCCTAAGTCAACCATTTTCACAAATACATTGAGCGCATGAGAAGCGAAGTAGTGCACTAAAGTTACCACTCGTGGAACAGGTACAAGGCTGACGGTTGCGGTAAGGCGCCCGCGCGATTTTTCCTCCTCTTATGAAAGCCCCAGCCTTGTACCTGCTCCACGAGTAATAACTTTTGCGCACAACTACGCTTCTCACGGGCAGAAAGTCTTTCTGAAAATTATTGATTTAGTGGTTTTCGATGGCGCTCAGCAAATTTCTAATTGGAACCATATGTTTATTTTCACTAATTAAAGAGGTGATTAGAAATTTGAGTTATTAGCGAACTAATTAGTAAGTATGCGCATTTTCTCACGTCCGCGTCGACCTGCAGCATGCGGTCCAGAAAACAATTATCCTTTTACCTCGAATGCACAAATTTTAGGAATTTTTTGTCACTCGTACGTGAAACCACCTGTGTGAAAGGATAGAGGCGTCACTGCCCACGTCGCAAGCGGCCGTCGACGCAGCGCGCAGTAATCTTTACGGGGAAACGTATCCGGTGAGCGCTGCGTGCTTCGCGTTGTCATCAGGAGCGCCTTATCATCAATTATGGGGTTCAGATGGTTGTTTTGTGCTTGTTCAATTATTGAAACAAATGCTGTGCTGTATATGGTATGCGTGATATGCACTTTTCGCTTCCATCAATCGCTGAAGGTACAGTTTTTTGTGTTGTTGTTTTTTTGGGAGGACGTTGACACGAAAAAATAATACCTGCGAGTTATATACAGCTTCCTTCTAAAACGAACAACCAAAAAGAACTCTCTGGCCGGTTACTTTTTTTTCTGATTTAATTGCACTGTTTGTGGATGACAACCCTACGACCAGCAGTAAAGCCCAACTTTAACACTTGTTTGGCGAGTACGGGCCAAAATACCCAGACACTGGAACAAAGAAGGTGAAGTTCGACTCTACCTATAGGCTTAATTCTTCGGGCTTTTTAAGGCCCTAGATTATAAAATAAAAAATTAATTGAGGCCCAAAAATGTGTGGTACCTAGTATGTCTCTAGTAATTTGGGAGTACTTCATGTGAGTCTTTGGACAAAAATGTGCATATATAACGATGCATTTAACTAATCAAAGGCGTTAGTTGGAGCCTCGTCGGTTGAAGTTGTTCCTCAATATATGGATATCTTTTTTTTTTCGCATCCTATACAGGTCATGCAAGAGGAAGATGACATTCTTCAAAAATCTGGGCATACCGGGACCAAAACCTCACCCCATCTATGGAAATCTGGTTGAACTGTGGAAGCTGGTAGATCATTTCTCTGTACTACGGTTGACATAATTTCTTGATGAGCCCGTATTGAAAACTGTGTTTTCGGCCTTAGCAAAGTGTTTCCATAATCCAGCAGATTTTTTTTTCAATATAAACTCTGAGAAAAAAAAAAGGGTGCACTCTTATGACCTCTTGTCCCATATAATACACCCCAAAACTTTAGTTCGACGTACGAGCGCCCTGACGTCGATCTGACGGTACTAACATTTCACGAGACAGCTTGATTAGCCGTGTGTTAACAACTTCTTAAAATCGCTAATTTACCTTCACCTTCCTGCAAAAAAAAAGGTGATCGGGGTTTTCTTGGTCCTACTACGAAACCTCTGTGGTTTCTTTTTTATTTATTTCTTGTAGTTTTTGATAGGTATTTTGGCTGTTTAATATGTTTTATTGTACGGTTATATTAAGCACCTCGTACACGTTGGGGCCACCAGTTAGAGGTCAGCGCGTTGTACATCGAAATGAAGTTGAAGGGTGTATTATATGTGACTAATGGTCGCAAAAAGACTTTGTTGCGTGAAACTTTTTTATAGTGTATGTGTGAAAGAAAAAAAAAAAGCTCGAAAAAAGCATGCACTTTTGTTTCACCGGACTAAAGAAAGAAAAGATCCACAAAAGACGCTTGAGAAGCCCGTCTTTTTGTATTCTAAGAGTGCTATCTTCTTCAGAGGCAGAAGTCTGTAAAATAAAAAGAAGAAAAAACTTTTCTGATGAAGTGTACATTACAGCCTTAAATATACCGGGTGTTTCAGCGAGGTCTGACAAACATTTCTAAAGTTAGTGTATTCGAGATAAAAATATATTTCTCGGGACCGCATTACTCGTTGTGGCGGCCATCAGAAAATGCCCAATACTTACTAATTAGTTACCTAAATACTTAAAATGACAAATTGCCTTTTGAATTAGTAAAAATAGACATATAGTTCCAATGGACCTTTCCGAGAAGCGTTCTGCGCACGCGCGAGCGCCCGATGCCAAGCGGCGGAAGTTGGAACCAAAAATCGAGAAATTCGAGAAGGAGGCTATAGATCAGCGAGTAGAAAACGTAATTGCAGCATACATATAATTGTGTTACGCAAAAAAAGAAAGCGGACGGAAAGAATAACACGACGTTTAAGTGGACGCCACGGATGCCCCACTTGGACGGCGCGTTGGGCACGCCCCGCTGCTCAGAGAACGAAGAAACTGGTAGCGTAGCTCCCATTATCGATTGGTAGCGCAGGTAGGTCCCTTCCTCGATTTTTAGTTCGTGCAGCCACCGCCTGGTGCCGTCGGTATGTGAAAAAGGTCCATTAGAAACTTGCTGAGCGTCATCGAAAACCATTAAATCAGTAATTTTCACGACGACTTTGAGCGCGTGGGAAACGTAGTAGTGCGCTAGTATTACCAGCTAGTGGAGCAGGTAAGTAGAAGACGAGCGGTTGTGATAAGGCGCCCGCGCTATTTTTCCGCCTCTTATCAGAGCCCCAGCCTTGTACTTGCTCCACGAGTAATAATTTACTACTACGCTTCTACGCGCTCAGTCTTTCTACACATTACTGATTTTGTGGTTCTCGATGACGTTCAGCAAGTTTCTAATTGGAACCATTAAAAGGTAATTAGTCTTTTTTTTATTAATTAGTAGTTTAATTAGTAATTATGGAGCCATTTCTGAAGCCCGCCACCACGAGTTATGCGGTCCCGAGAAAAATATTTTTTTACCTCGAATACACTCATTTAAAAAAGAAGAAATTTAAACTATTTTAGAAGTTAGCAATGTGCTTGTGGACAGTTAGTCTTTGTTAACTCTCAGACGAGGAACTCCAAAACATTTTTGCTCGCATGAGCTTGCTTTTATATAATAAAAAACATTGCCTGCACCATTTACCTCTCAACTCTTATAATGCCCAAAAGCAGCATTTAAAGAGCTGTCAATTGAATTTGTTTACAAAGCATTTAAATGTTGTTTCTGGAAGTGAAGAACATTGCCTATTAATTTAATTGCTAAAGATAATAGTAAAATCGACATTCTGTGACCTGACATGCTTGCGACGTGTTTTTTCTTACTGCGCTCATATAAAGCAAATCCTGTGCATCATTTGCATTTGCTGTTGCCCACATAAAGTCTAAATGACTGAAATGAAATGTTTCGGTGCCACCTAACTTTTCCGCTGATTCAGTATACCTGAAACGTTCTGTCTCTTTTTCCAGGGCATGTTGGAAGCCACAGAAAAATGGGCATCCCAATATGGCGATATTACTGGGTAACTTGGTCTCCTTGCCTCTCTTGTGACCTCCAGCTCTTAAAGAAGCAATCAGGGCCGAATGAAGATAACTAACCTAACTTTATTTTAATGCATATATATATATAGCTCTTAGTGAATTTTTATTACATACTGGTTGATGTTTCCGCCTTCATCAGGCCCTCACGAGGACTGGTCACAAAAAATTCTTCGTCGTCGGGACTCGAGACCCTCAAGTCCGGTCACGTATCACGTGACGTGCATACCTCATTGAAAGCACAATACACAGGTGGCCACTTGTTTTGGGTGGGAGATGAGGAGTACGCGGCTCGCAGTTAAACTCACCACAAGGTGAAAGGGCCAGGCTCCCCCACAGGATTCAGCGTAAACTGCGGTGAAACACAGAAACGGCGACAGCCAAATGTGGCAAAAGCTGTCGCTGTCTTCTTAGGTACCACATATGCGCCGTAACAATTGCTCTAATGATGTCGAAATAATTCTCGTTCAGAAATGCTAGATAAATTAAGAATATTTCAATACTATGAAAAGTACTCTCATGTCCATCTGTATTTCTCCAAACACATGTTTGTATTTTTTCATTCAGATACTTCGATGGCTACAGACCCGTTATCATCATTCGGGACCCTGAACTGCTCAAGCAAATATTTATTAAAAACAGTGACAGCTTCTCAGGAAGGCGGGTGAGTAGTTTCTCTTTTAATATGCAGATTTATTTGCTTATATCGGAGGTGGTACAAATACAGAACCCCATTTTTTTTGCCAGAACGTATCTAGTGTGCAGTGGGGTTATTACTGTACTTTAAAGGGGCCGTGCAACAATATTCGCTTGGAATGTTTTTCACTTTTCACAAGCTTACTGGCATTAGTAGGACCAAAGTATACTTGCACGCCACGCCACTGAGCAAGGAACTCCTTTGTTGCGGTAATTGGCAGGAAAAAAACCGAGCGTTTTCTATTCAATCTCTCCTTCGGAAAACTTAATGACGTTGCTGGGGGATCTCAGTCTCCCCGGTGACGATATCTTAACGCGGCTCATACATAGATTGGATCCGATCATTGCGTGATCACTCGATTTGGCCTCGTGATAATCGCCAGCTCGACAAGCATTCGGGTAGTGGGTCGTATCCAATCGCTGCAATGTCGACAATAGCCGAACGAGAACAATGTCTGGAACTCGGCGCGTGGCTTTTGCTTTGTCAATCCTAGCGCATGGCTGTGATTAACAATGGCGGCATAGTATCGGCTCCAGATCACGTGGTAGTCGCTCTGGCTGGGAGTTGAGGGGAAAAGCTGCACGTTCTTCTTTAATTTTTTTTTTTTTTTGCTACATCTATTGCGTGTGGTGAAAAACGAACGCGTGTTTCTTGAGTCATTCACCTCAGGGATTCGTTGTAAGCGGTATTTGCACCACGTACAAAAATCGTTGCATCGCGCCTTGTTTGTTAAACACGACTTCAATGCGGCCAAACACATATTTAAGAGACGTCAGAAATCTCAAGCCCTCTTTGTAACATAATAAATAAAATGAACTTTGACCGCTAGATATAACATCCGTTGATGAACCCTTTAATATTTATGTCATTCGATACCTGGTACATTATACAGAACTCATCCTTAACGTAAGTTAACATTGCAGGTCGCAGGCAAAGCATAGCGGGACAAACTCCTCCCTCAAAGCCCTTTTGCGGTATCTCCTTTAAAGGAGAATTGAGCAGCAATCGTGAATTGTAGAAAGCATCGTGAGAAGGGCTTCTCTCCCTTGTGATGTTGCGACATGCTCTTTTATACACCTTCGGGCGGCCCTGACGCAAGGCTGCTATGGTGGCGCTGTTGTCGGTACGGCGCATCCGCGTACGTTCCACATCATGTTAATCTGCATGGTTTCTGTGCACTTGCAGTGACCACACCTGATGTGGGCCAACACTAACCTCACACAGAGCGTGTACGGGCTATGTGAAGAGAAGCTGAGGGAGAGGAGGCGATGAGAGAGGTCATCAGAACGCCAAGTTCTGATAGAAACGAATAGTGAGTAGACCGAAAGCTGTAGCTGCCTTTGTCTCCCCTCCACTCGTCGAGCGCGTTCCAAGGCGAGAACCAAACGCCGGCGTTCCGCGTTCTAACTCGTTCCACGAGTGCAGTGGAGACAAGGGGCAGCTAGCTTTAGGTCTAATCGTTCCACAACAGAACTCGGCGTTCTGACGTCCCCTTTCGTCTCCCCCTCTCCCTCAGTTTGTCGGCGCATAGGCCAATGCACTGTTTACAAGCGTCTGCGCGTTTGTCGACCCATTCGGTGAAGGCACTGCGCGCCCGCAGAAACCAGATTCACGTGAGTTGAAGCGCATGCACCATGCCGACGGCGGCGCCACCGCACCGGAGTGACGTCAGACCTGCGTGGTGGTGTATAAGAACGGTTCCCTAAGCGTATACGAATTCCCGCAATGGAATGCATTTATCTAACAGAAGCGTACCTCAATGCGCGTAGATATCTTTATTTAACTGGTTCTTATGGATGCACATGACTGAGTTTGGAACTCACGACGAAAACGAAGCAGTTTAAGAGTGCCGGAACACGGCAATTTGCTTTAGTTAATTAAGTTGGGAGCACTGAGAATCTCAGAGTTCCCATTGTTGCTCGCCTGCAAAATGCCGGGTTTTCGTGGAGCACGACTCTGCCCATTGAAAAATGTGCATCGCTCTCACGTACTGGTCTAAGTGTTACAGAGGCAAGTGTTAGGGCACCTTTCCGGCAAAATCTGGTGGTGTCCGTACGGAAAAACCTACGTGATTGCGAAACGCGTGCCTCGATATCGCCCCGATTGCTATCACTTTCTCCAGGTCGCCGTCGTTCCTCGCATAACCAGGACATCTATCAACGCATCCTAGATACAAAAACCTAAGTGCTTTCCTGTGTCACCTACAAGTGGACACCGCAGGTCACAGTTTGGACTAAGAGTGCTACGTCAGGGTTCGGCCGGAGCTCGTGTCCAATCAGTGAGAACCCGAGTCCCAGTCAAACGATGACGCCGCAGTCGTGTCCAACAGGAGTCCTACGGTCACCTCTTTGAGTGACGCAAGCAGTTAGACTTTCTTATCAGGTATTGCATCTATAAACGTTTGCAAGCACGGCCACGGAGTGTCGCCATCTAGCTCAGCTGGGGTGCGCTTGGGCGTGTCATAATCCTGCAAGGCGTCGTAATCGGATTATGGCTGCGCCCAAGCGCACCCCAACTGATCAAGATGGCGGCGCCGTGAAGCCGTATACCTGCAAACCTGTATAGCAGGGCGCGTACCTTTCCTTTTTCAGCAACACGTTGAGCTATCCAGTGGCATCCCAGCCAACGACGCGAAACTCTCGAGGCTTTCCGGCAGCGAATGGCGGGACCTGAGGACGCTTATATCACCGGCCTTCAACTCAAACAAGTTCAAGCGGGTACGTAGATCCAGCCGAAACTGTATACGCAGTGTCTGGAACGCGTCTCCGCCTGGTGACGTCATACAAGCGTCACGCTGTCGCCGGTCGCGATCCTGGCGGCGTCCCAGCAGTGGTGGTGGACTTATCTGACGCCTGTTGTGCTTCGGGATTCGGCACGGCAGTCAGTAGCTGGGACGCTGCGACAGGAGCGACGCTCGTGTTCGCTCGTACTCTTTGCCGGAACTTCGAGCAACAACTGCCTCGATCGCGACATCTGAGAGCATGACACACCGGTTTCTGTGACGTCATTTGTTGCCACTTGGGGACCAACTTTTGATGTATGGACGGGACTGGATGATAAACACAGCCGTTGGAGACGCGCTTTCCAGGAATGGCTGTGATACTTGGACGACTGGAAACACGTTCGAGGCAAGCCTCTATCCGAAAGTGCGTTACCCGGAACGCACTTTGGATCGGTGGGTTTCCCGTACGAAAATGTCAGATCCATGTCATATTCGGTCTTGTCCAGTGCCAACCGGGCGGCTGTAGGACTTCAACTCCGCTTGATTCGAAGCACCCGGCCGCCTTCAAATCGGGCCGGATCCAGTCAAGAGCGTCGATGGTTCCGGTCGATTCAAAACGGTTCCGGCGATATCAGTGTGGTCTGACCCAGCCATCACTATTCTTTCTTTCTCTTTTATTAAAGTTTCCGACATAAAGAATGGCAGGACGGAAATTAGAACGAGACGATTTAAGGTTACACCAGGTTCGACTTCTAATCTATCGCCCAATATGTGGGGACGCCGAATTTTTAAACGGTACATTTGCTCTGCTCTGTCCGAACGATATGGCCCGGTTGGCTCCTCGTCAGCGGCTGTGATAACACCTTCTAATGCTCTTGCGGCCAATTCTGTCTTATTATTGATATACGGTATGACGCCTCTAATATGACATTGATATTGTAAGACACTTTCACATCCACAAGCCGTTCTGCCCGCTGCCCCAGCACGAAAGCGAGCCTGCTTGGGCATGCCCGTCGCGCCTCGGCGGCCCGGCCAGCCCGGGGGCTTAGTAGGCAACGGCGCACGGGGCAATTGCTCCTCCGTGCCCGTGCGCGTAGCTAAAAACGAAACGACGGAGAAAGAACGTGCGCCGACGAAAAAGAAGGAGGCCTATTGGCACCGCCCTTCTTGCGACTTCGAAAATAGTTGCAACGAAATTCCTTCGTATTGTGCATCGTAGCCGTTGTATGATCAGAAATGGGCTAGGAAACACGTTAACGCCCTGAGAACACACTAGAATCTTGCCTTTCGTCACCTTTCATTAGCAGTTCTCGTGTTTGAATGTTTTGAACGCGGGAGTCGCGCATTGTTACCAGCTGCGAGCGCGGCGCGGTACTTTCGTTCTTGACGTCGATGTGATCGGTTAAGTGTTCCGCTTTCGTGCCGACTTCGCGTTTACGGAGCATGATGTCTGTGCACACGGCGTGGAGTGTTCCCGTACCAAAATGTAAGATCAAACCAGAATAAAGAAAGTACAAAGGCACTTAAGACTGCTAACGTGTCGGAATGCGAAAGCAATCGTATACGTAGCGTATTCTTACAAGCTGCGCGCCGCGCTGAGCTCGGCTGTATGCGGCCTCTCCGGAGTCTGCCCGGGCGGGTTCTGCTGGCTCTGCGGCCGGCCGCTCCCTCTTTTCTTACCGGAGGCCGAGCCGCTGCGCCATGGACAGGGCTCCTGTGGGGTGGCGTCCCCCGGAACTACACCGCGCGCCAGCCAATGGGGCGGCAGCTACAGACTACAGGTTTCGCTCCATGGGACCCCCTTTTTCTCACCTACAACGTATACTACTAATAGTACTGGGACAGAGGAATTGAGGTGCCGTTCGGCCCGGCTTCAAAAGCTGATGACGCCGGTTCGCTCCATTTGACAGTTAATGCTCTCGCACTAAAAATTGCAGATCAAGTCCGGATTTTAACTTGGGCATGAACAAATGTCAAGTTTAAAACCAAGCAAAACTTTCTTCTTACAGCGGAGCTGTTAAGGGCTAGTTTCCCCAGCATCGTGTCCGCCGGATTAGAAATGATGACACCGAACTCTGGACAGCTACCGCCATCTATGAGCGACGGCGGCAACCAGACAAGTGGTTGCCTCCGTCGCTCATAGATTGGCGGCAACATTTCTTCAGAGGAAGAGGAGCGGGAACGGAACGAGCGGCGATGTGCGCAACAGCGCGAATTGTTCCGCAACCGCCACGAAGCCGCTATCGCCTAAAGTTCCACTGCGTCGAGTGCTTCAGATTCCCTTAAAAAAGAAGAGCAGATCGCTCGCCTGGAAAGTCACCACCGAGAACAGAAGCTATATACAGCTCCGCTGCTCTTCCTTCTTCACCAGAGAAAAAAGGCCGGAAGCTTTTTTTTTTAGATTAGAATTTTTTTTTGTCTAATTTTGGATTTATTTTGGATCCTGTCCTCCGAAGCGGGGCTTGGGGAGTTCTCTTAATGGAGCGGCGGTGCTCGAGAGAGCGGAAGTTGACGCTTAGCGAGAGGCGGTCGCTTCGGCCGCTGGCATGCTTTGAGCCCTCGGTGGTTCTGACGAGGCTTGGGGCAAGCTCGAGCCAGAGATTATATTTCATTTTCCCCGAGAGGCGCGAGGGCTAATGACGCGATCTGTCTGGTAACCTAACTTGCCGACCGTTTCGATTAGCTGTCGGCAAGTTAGGCTACCTAACAGATAGAGATTCGGGGATCACCCATCGCTCCGCTCAGAGGAACTTCAATATAACCTCAGGCCAGAGTTTGCAACTAGCCTCGGCGGAGCCGCCAAGCGCCCACAGCATGCCGGTGGCCGAAGCGACCGTTTACCACTAAAGGCTGGTTCACACACTTGCGTCGAGTGCGACCAAGTGCGACTGCAACGGCTTGTTGAGTACGGGTAGCTATGGCAACAGGCTGCGTCAGCTCCAACAGAACGGGGTCAAAAACCGGGTTTCGTTGGAGCCGGCGCTGCTTGTTGTCATAGCAACCCATACATCGCAAGCCGTTGCAGTTGCACTCAGTCGGACCCGACTGAGTGCAACTGTAATGATGAGCTCCACAAGTCGACAGTGCATTTAAGGTCAAACACAGGTACGACGTGCCACCAACAACGCCAAGGAACATGTTTTGTTTGCGCGTAGTCGATTAAAAACTTGCTCAAGATTAGCAGAAAAAACGAACACAAGCGATATGTCTTGAATTATCCGCATGTTTAATACTACATCACACATAGCCTATGCGGCACACAAGTGCGAACTTAAGCCACTCTGCAAAACAGAAATCAAACTACCAAACACGATTAAGACAGAATTTGATTCGAAACAACCCAGCACGCAATGCCAATATATCTCGCTACCACACCACAAGATCGAACAAGTAGGGTCAACACAAGTGCGGCGCATTCTTCGCGGCAAGTATTTATACCACCGAAAACGCAAAGGACAGTGTTCGGTCGTACGCGTTGGAGTGAAAATTCTCTAAATTTGCCTTCTAGTGAGTCGAACGGGAAGAAAAACCGGAAGTAAGTGATCTGTTTTAAAATACCAACGTTTATTGTTGCATCAAACACAACCAATAACACATAAACATTTTTACCTGAAACCGCTCAGTTGAATAAAAATCGGACAAGGCAAGCAAGTTTAGCTTTACGTCACCGCGATTGTATGCTGGAAATCGGCAAGAGTACAATGTGCTCACAATCCTGAGAACAGCAAACTCCAAACGTGTAATCCCAGATTACTGGTGTACAACACAATCACAAGTGAAGCTGTTGGAGACACTCAACGTCGCGCGCACAAAGCTGCAGGATAAACCTTGAAATGCAAAGTTGGCGACATGGTAAACAAAAATCCTCATGCGGAGGACCGGACGACAAACGGACAAGCTGCAAGCGCTGTCAGCGCCACCGCGCTGACCGCGCTTGCAGCTTGTGTGTTGTGTCACTGCGTGATTCCCGCGTTCAAAACGTTCAAACTAACACTGGAACTGATAATCAAAGGTAGCAAAAAGCAAGAGTATAGACCTTTTTCGTGTACTCTCGTCCCCAGCCACCTTACAGGCGTATCCGGTATGGGCGACGAAAGAAATATATAAAACGGTTTAACCTGCAAATAGTAAAAAAATAGAGAGGAGGCAAAACAAGAATATGTGACGGTTACGCTGATATCCTAAATGCCTTCTCTTGGCGTGGCGACGGCAAAACAATGTTTTCGCCCATACTGGAAGTGACGACAATTCAAGGTGGCGGCGCCCTTGTGGAAAAGGTCCATAGTGTGCCCTCAGGGCACTAATGTTTCCTTGCGCTTTTCTGACCCTACAAGAACTACAATAGACAATACGAAAGGGATTTTGTTATAATTATTTTCTAAGTCGTAGGGAGGAGGGTGTCTGGCCTCTTCTTTTCCGTCGTCGCCCGCTCTTTCTCATTTGTCCCCTCCACAGCCTTCGCGCCGATCGTCGCTGGCCGCCTGTGTCTTCGTGTGTTTGTTGTGATTTCCTTCTCTCGTTTTTGCGGCGTGCACGGGCACAGAAAAGCAATGGCGCCGTCAGCGCCGTACTCCGTTGACTGAGCCAGCATCCAGTGCCACCGGGTCGCGACGGGCATGCCGCTTGCGTTCGTACTTGGACAACCGGCCGAACGCCTGTGTCCGCCTTGTGGATGTGAAAGTGTCTTGCATTATCAATGTCATAATATTTGTGTCATAACCAGGCCTATAATACCACTATCTTTCTCTCCGTGTGCGGCTTCCTTGTGTTTTATCAGCCAAATTCAACTAAAAAAACATTTACATTCAACCGTCATGTTCGAGTGCTATGCACAGTTTTAAGTCCTTCAAAAAATACAGGAAGATCCATTGGTGAATTCTTAGGGAATGCGTTAGCATGACCCTTGCAAACGCCTCACATGTCCCCCTTTGGGAAACGCTGCATGACGCTGACCCTTCTCTTTTCTCTCCTCTCTGTTTGTTTCTTCTTTTTGGCCTCGTTACGGGGATAGTGTTAGCGTTTCCCAAAAGGACACGTGTGTGGCGTTTTATAAGGGTGATGCTAACGGATTCCCCAAAAATCCACAAATGGATCTTCCTGTAATTTTGTTCACCCCTTTTTTTTGTTCTCTGCGTGTCAGAGTACGTCAACGCCTTTGAATACGGTCATCCATATCACTCGTGGAAAAAAACACACCCATACCACTCTTGAAAGGAACCTCAACTATATTACTCGTAGAGTGAGCCGTATCCATCGTTTTAATTATACACACATACACACATCATAGCCCACGCACTGCTATTACGGAAACCCGGCGCGAAGAACAACCGGCGACGGCAGAGCGGCAACTGAACACGCCCGCATTCCAGCGCACCGCGGCGCAACACCTCCTAGATAACAAAGCCGTTGTGCTGAATGAGATGGCGTCATGAGAGAGGGCCGACGCTAGGCACAGACTGGACACGACGATTGCGTCAACGTTCGGCTCAAACTTGACTCGAAGTAGAGCGCTGACGCAGCACTTGTTTCCAATCTGTGTCCAGCGTCGGCCTTCTCTGATGACGCCATCTCCTTCAGCACTACCGCTCTGTTATCTCGGGGTTTTTGCGCGGCGCCTCCTCCCCTCTGGCTCCGCGCCAGCTGTGCGCGTGACTTTACCCCAAACGAAAGGGCTCGTTTTGACGAAAACTTGGCGCTGTTTGTCAGTTTGTCATAAAGCCCCTGAATAAGAAAGGTAGCGCCATCTTCTCCCTCCTCCTCTGACGCGCACACCTTTTATCTTTATGTTTTGCTTTTTTACACCCGCGCATTGACTGCCGCCTGGATCGGGCCAAGATAGTAGACGGCCTTCCTATACTGGAGTCAGAGCGCAGTCAAAGGTTGAAAGACACGCGCAAATACATGCACACAGGCTAAAAGCGCACTGTCACGGTCTACCAGCCGCGAAGGATGGGCTCAAGGAAAGACGATGAAAGCCGTGACGTTGCACAGTCGGCGTTATTTGATTGGCGGCATGAGCTCATAGCATGCACTGCACTCCGACAGCATAGACATTCCTTCTCGCTCCTCCGCTGACGCGCACACCTTTTATCTTTTGCTTTTTTACACCCGCGCATTGACTGTAGTGGCGCCTGGATCGGGTCAAGATAGCAGGCGGCACTCTTCAAAGGATGGTGCTACCTTGCCCTATAAAGGGGTTTTAGTTTGTCAGCGCCGAGGACGGAGGGAGCGGTTGATGTGTGCTTACGTCAGCGCTTCGGACCAAGGGGAGCGTCACACGCGACAACTAACGAAAGTCACCACCGGCTTTTCGTCAAGACGAGCGTTCTAATGAGCGCATTAACGAAATAATAATGCTGGTTGTATTAAGCCACACTGCATTCGCCGGAATCGTTTTGAATCGACCGGAACCACCGAAGCCCTTGACTGGATCCGGCCCTATTGGAAGGCGGGATCCTCTGATCTATAGTGCAGATTGAAGTCATAGCCACTTGACTGACAGTGAAGAAGAGCGAATCTAACATGGATCTGACATTTTCGCAAAGAAACGCAATTCCTAAATTTTTTCACCCCATTGTATTAGCGGCGAGATGTTATGGTGGCGCCCTCTTATGTTTCCCTTTCGGGACGTCATGACCTTGCTAACAACAAAATCGATGGTGTTTGTAATAAGCATGTTGGAAGCCTGAAATCATAGCGCTCTGAAACCAACATTTCCAACACCGTCAAAATTGAAGTTCATACTTTCTTTTAATTCCGTCCATGAGAAATCCTTTCTGACGTCATAGTCAGCATTCGGCCAATCGTGGCAGGCCGACCACAGCGACGCTTTCGATCGCGCACGTCGCCAATAGACAACTAACAACCTCGAGTGCGTTAGCGCACTACACCTCGAAGCACGTAAAGTAAAATCTCGCGCTGCAGAACCTTGTCACCCCGTGTTTAATCCCCACCCATGCCCTATTCGATTAGAATCAGCATCATACCAGCGTGTGGTCGTGTATCACTATTGCATCAGTGCAAGTAAAAAAAACCAGGTTAGCAGTCGTACTGCACTGGCTAAATTCCTCTTCTACAGTGGGTATAACAATGTCACCATACTCGGGCAGATTAAACTCCCGCTGTCTAAACAACTAATGACTAATCCCCCCCCCCCCTTTCTTAACTTTGCTGCTCCAATTGCGGTGAAATGCCAAGTGACCTGTCGAAGCGGACGTTGACGACTAGTTTGGGAGTATATCTTTGTCTGTGTGTTTAGAATCGGGATCAAGTTCTTGTGGTTGGACTGGGTTGCACTCAAGTCAAATCATTGCAGAGGGAGTCTGCAGCTGGGCCCGTTGGTGTTCGGTGGGAACTCATTCGCTTAAATGCGAAGTGTCGTCTCAGTTAATAACTCTGCTCACATCCCTCACTTTCTTCCTTTTTTTCCTTAGGCGTTTCCGATATTGGACGAATGCACTGATGAGTTCCTGGAGATAATGGACAAGACAGTATTAAAGCACGGCGAAGTAGATATCAACCAACACTTCCGCAGGCTTTCCACTGAGATCCTCTTCCGTTTCACCATGGATGCCCGGTTAGATTTCCAAGCGGCTTCCGAGCAAACCGAATACCTCTTGAATATTGTCAAGAGGGCTGTTAGAAAACCTGCCTTCAACTGGATCATGTATTCGAGTGAGTACTTTATTATGAAGTTAAGGAATGGCGAGACTTTTATAGTTCCTCGAAGTACAGGGCTCACCAAAGCAATCCAAGGCACGCGGGTGGTGTCTTCTTAGGGGGGTGCTATCCTGGCGACAGTTGAGGAACTACTTTATGACGTAGCACGCGCAATGGAACAGCCCGAGCAGGGGTGGCAGCTCGTTGGACTGTGAACACCGAGGCAAGTTTGCCGCCCAACCAATCAAAACCTATCGCCACCTTTTCGCAATATAATGTATAAGGGTTTGTCGAAACGGACAGTGATTGAAATATTCAATCGGAAGGCATTTGATGTGTCAACTGAATGAGGCGAGAAACGTACCCTTGGTAAAAAGCAGCAGAGTGAAAATATTCACCACTTTGAGCGATGAAGGTACCGCTGTGTGAGAATCGCGCTCCCTATAGCTCCACGGTGATAAGCTTCAGAAGGAAGACGCACTCTTACATCTATCTGACGTGAATGTACGAAGTAAGACCCTTATGTCGCTCGTAGTCCAGAAAATAAGAATTACTTGGTCGTCGCAAACATTTTCTCGTCCTGTTGTTTTACGACAATCATCCAGATGACAGCCACTTTCAAATGGGCACCAGTGCGTCCCAATCAATTGTGAAAGTTGCGAATACTTATTGTGTAGTTAACGTATGTAATGAAAACATACTTGTTCTCACCTTTATAAAGCAAAAATGTATACTATATGTATACTGTAAGTACACTGGAGGCATACTATAATAGTAATCTCAGCGAAAACGACGAGGACAAGAAAGGGACATAAATCCGGAGCTATAAGTACAACTTATACATCAAAAGTGCACATCTAGTAGGATTAAGCTTACTAAAACACACTTTTATTATACTTCAAGCGTACTATAATGTTCACTGTCAGTAAATATTAAGTACATTAAAGTGTATTTTATGTTGTGCGCGCCAGAACGCGGGACATAAAAGGCACAGAGAATGTACTATTCCTTCTGCCCGCTGACCGCCGGCGAGTGGCGGCTGGCCGGTGGTCAGCCGGCAAAAAAAAAAAGTACACTCTTCATGCCCTTCATGTCTCGCGCTCCGGTGGGACGCTGCGCCCTTCGGTGAGCAGCGAACCCTATAGAGCACGATATATGAAAGACAGGCACTGCAGAACCGGTTCACCTAACCTCTGAGTCGGTTTTCATCCTGTTTGTCCATATGATATGTAATGTTCACAAATCAAAAGCCCAGAGTATCTTCTCCACAGTTTAGCACGCATGTATTCGTTTCAGGAAGTGAGAAAACCGCACGCCATACGCAAGAACTTTGATACCCTAGCTACACTAGCGATCTTAACCGTCATTAAGCCAACGACAGTTTTCTCAATCGGGATTGGCCGGAGACTACACGGCGGCGTCAACTGTCACTGAGCCGCTAACGATCAATTAGAGCCCGCATCGCCGCCCATGTTGGCCAGCTCAGTTTCAGTCACCGAGAGTTACTCCGACGCACTTCTTAATTTCGTTTCTCGCGACCACCGCCAGGGTATTATTTCCAGCTCCTGGCTGGCCACATTCGAATTTGTGAAGATGCCCTGGAATACGCCCAGCGCCCGCTTTCGGCCAATGGCACCTCCTCATTTGTCTCCTATACTTCCCAATCAATGGCCAAACTCTCTACATATACGGCACTGAGCGTGCATATCTTTAATATACTCGAGGACAGTCGGCAAGCAAACAAAGCTATACTCCATCCACCCTTAAAGGGGTACGGAAACGAGATGACGTGAGCCGCGAGCTCTTCATACTCCTCGCTTCAAAGTCGGCCAAGAGGCATTCTGTAGTCTGCACGGCCAAGGGCACTGTAGTTGCGAGCCTTGCTGCTTGGTGGCGTCAACGCGTGACAATCTCGCCTAGTCGTATAATGTCCGAGGACTGTACAGCCTATGGCCCATACATATCTTGCCCGTAACATAATTTGCGGTCATGCCGGTATTTTATGTGGCACGAGCCAATTCGGTTCACCGCGTTAGTTTTTACATCACAGAAGTAGTAGCTCGAAGGAACCAGTAAGTAGAAATAACCTTCAGTAGAAATGTCCTCCACTACTGCGCATGCGCGGCGCTAGCCTTGCCCGTAGAGTCCCGGATCTCGTAGCGGGTTGCGGAGAACGTTTCGGGACTCTAGAAACCATCTACGAAAACTCCCTATTAAATGAAGGGTATCCTCTCGCCTATCTCAAGCGGAGAGAGAAACCGCTTCATACGATGGCAGACGGAACCCACGTTCGCAAGTGGAAGAAAAACTATCATCATGATCAGCCCGGCTTAGACTCGAATGGCACACCTTGGCAACACTGGGGCGGCCTTCCACTCAAATGCATTCAAACCCGGGCACCGCGCGCATTGCATGCCGTTTGCGGCATTGCAGTTCGCTGGCAAATATGGCGTCGGAAATAGACGGCAGCGTTTCGGACACGGTGAAAGTTCGCTGAGCATGTGAAGTGATTGACTGAAACTGCATTTAATAACGAATTGGATACAACGGCCACCCTCCTGCTGGCATCTGCGCCCGAGGGGTGATAGGGATGGTTATATTTTTAGCTGTGGCGCTCTCCCCATGTCGCGATGGTAAACGTGCGCGCGTTAGAAGAAAAGAACCATCCACCCGTGCGGGCGACATCGCAGCGGCGGTTTCTCGGCGACAAAAACGCTTGTCCTTGTGTTTGTTTACAACGCCAACGCTGGAGCATTTCAGGTGTTTGCGGCCTCGAACGTTGCACATTTCTTATTTAGTGTACTGCATATGTGTTCTAAAAATCAAGGTGTGTGTACTCATGTTTGTTTTCTTCTTTTTGCTGTTGTGTCTTATTAATGCCGACTTTCAGAAGTTTTCATAATCGGAGTTGGTTAGTTTTATTACATTCGAAGAGCTCCGTATTGCCTTCTTTTTCTCCTCAACTCTGCGAGTCAGAGATATGACAAATGAAAACAACAAGAGCTTTGGGGCGCTCAAAATATAGCCTATCGGTTTAATGTCGTGCCAATGAAAGCCAACGCGCCTGATGTTTTGGAGGCACCGCTGAAGCGGCTGAGGGTGCTTCAGGGGTGCGTTTTGTGCGTGACGTGACGTGCGTTTTCACATGACGATACGCCATTTTTTTGTTTTCAAATTTTGGGAATGTGCTTTCGAGTCGGGAGTTATACTTTCCTCGGAAAGTGACAGAAAAAAATACTTTGGTAAAGTAAAAGTACAGTAGGCTCCAACATGAAAGACCCATTCGCCTATTCAGTTTATGCATTGGTGTTAAGCCCGCACATGCTAGACGCATACTTTTGAGGGACGGAAAAGAACAAAGGTTAATTTGTTTTTTCGGACTTAGAAATCCTGTCTTTGTCAAAGCAAATTCAGCAGATACACCTTACAATGCATTCACTAATGGTTGTTTCATATCGCAGGTTCCTGTATATGTTCAGAGAATGTACTTCAAGTAAAGTACAAGTTTTCTAAACCTTCTTGAAGTAGTTATTTAAGTACAATGTACTTAAAGTACTTCCCAACACTGTTTGTTTATTATTTTTATGTTAAAAACGTTGGGGAAATTACTAAGCTTTCTCGGACGATCTTCAAATCTTGGAAGGCCTGCATATGCTGAGTCTTGGGAGGAAAGGCAACACAAAAAGGTCACATTTGCGTTGCCTGCGATTCTTCAAGTGCATCACCAACTACGGAGCACCAGATGAGCGTCAGAGCGGGTGCTGCAATTTGTTGCCTCTTTTGAGTGAAGATTCAGTGTTGTACACCTGGTACACCTCCTGTAATGGGTAAGAGTTGGAAGAAGGAGAAGCTGGGACAACCCCCTCTTCAAATATGCGGCAAAGTCTCATTGAGCTTCGGTACACAAAGAAACGCCAGTCTTCTGCGCTGATCCCGCAGTTACTCGGCTTTCCTCGCGATGTGTCTGTCCTCCACCCGAGCCTCGTAGCAGGTTTGTTCCAATGGGGGGCTCGTGAAAATTTTAGGGAGATACGGACCCTCCAAACCACTTCCTTCTCCCCCTGGCTACACCACATGCTTCCCCATCTTTGCAAATATCAGTTGATCTTCCAGCATCTTATCTCTTTTTGTGCAGGAATGTTTGTTGATAAGCAAACCTACCACTAAACTTTGAATGTAATTTGTAATTTGAGTAGAACTTACTCGAAAAAAGTAATTAAACAAAAAATTACCGAAATAAAAATGTCATTGAACGTTGCTAAACTACTGAGAAAAGTAGTTAGGCTACAGTAACTTGAGTAGAGTAATTGAACTACATACCAGTCTGGATCATGGTGCCCTCATCACAAATCAAAGCTATGCACACGCACGATTAATTTCAAAATGCCGCAGCGCCCACAATTTGAACTGCATGTACGGCCCACGAATGTACGACAGTCTTGCAACAATCCCCCAGAAACTTAAATAAATAGGGTGCGAAGTTATAGTAAACAGCTTGCTAGAACGCAATGAGCTAGCATATGCAGCCTTTTCGGTCACTCCATGTTAGGCAAAATGGCAGTATGACAATGCGACGGTGACGAGAAACCTTGCAGAAAATACCTAAGCCTTGACGACAACATCCCAGTATATTGCCGCCGACTTGTAAAGCTTCAGTTTCAGAAACTTTCATCATCTCAAAAGTGCCAACGTTTTATCTAAATTTGTACACACCATACGCAAACAGAAGAGACGATCACAACGACAATGCATTGGAACGCAGCGAGGAGCTTATACGCTCGATATACTTGCCCTAATGTGTATTTCACTAATTTACTGAAATATTGTAAATTTAAAGACTTTCTTTGCATCCCTATTTCCTCGTTTTTTTTTTTTTTGTAATTCGTGATTCGCAATCAATAAAGCCGGCCCCGATAAATGCCTTTGCAAGAAAACAGGTCGCAAAGATATAAAAGAATTATAAGCCCTGGGACGATGCCAGGTACCGTCTGAACCTTCTTTGATAAGTTTGTTTTCAAAGACCTTTGCGATAGGGCATCAATTAAAATATATATAATTACCTCTGTCTTTTGGTATATTTGTACAAGAACTTTATTATTGTTAAGCAAAGCGCCTTAAAGAAATATTAAACTTGTCTCGTTATTTATGTTGGATAAAAGGGGTAAACAACTGATGTAATTTTGTAACAACTTGTAATTTTAAAGAAGCGTCAAAATCACTTAGGTAATACTAATAACTGATCTATAAACACCTAGCGAAGTCCCAGGCTATATTTAGTACAGAGATTGTATGTTTCAAATACAGCACAAGTACATGTACTAGTTTTGTACTTGCGAGTGTACTTTCCGTACAGCCTACAAGTACACTTTTCATACAGTTATAGGGACACTGACAACCCTCAAAATGTTTGTTTTATTTTTTTTCCAGTCCATTCATTATAGTGTCAAAAGACTACCAAATCAATATTTTACTAAAGCGTCACGTATATAAGAAAAAAAAACGCAACTGCTCGAAATTGAAATCAAAACAGAGAAGAGAATTGGCGAAAAGTCAGGTGGCTGTGCAACTTTTTTTTTTTTTTCAATCAACATATTTGCGATTTCTTAAAAGCCACAAAAAATGGGTATCGTATTTTTTTCTATTTTTAATATTGAGTGTGGGTTTTCAATTACCCACGACTTTGATTATATTTTGTGGTTGTGTCTAAAACATGAAAAACGGCACGTGACCACGGCGAAAAGAGGGAGCGTGACTCAAACCGGCCAGTTCTCGATCGGCGGTTTTCGGGCGGAAAGAATACGAATTTCTAGCCGCAAATTGTGTCCTGGGTAGTTGGGCTCCAAATGTCCCGTACAAAAAAAAAATCTCGGCGAGCATAAATACCCTGTCAATGTCCCTTTAAAGTATACTGTCAGTAGGCTGCGCTACTAAAATTATAATTTTATTAAGCATAGTTTTAGTGTATTGCATTTTACCGGGAGTAGATCGCCTCGCACGCCAAATCGCGGTGTTGTCCCCGGTCCAGCATCGATTTCTGGCTTGAGCGAGAACGTCGCCTGCTCAGATTGTTCCATTGGGCTGTAGGTCATGCATCAGTTCTTCGACTGCCGCCAGAATCCCATGAGATAGGACCCTGTTGGCGTGTTTTGGATAAGTTTGGTGGGCACTGTACATCGGGACGTCCACCGATCGGATACCTTTGACCGCACTCTCCTAAGAAAGACGATCGCAATAGGAAGAGCTTTCTGAGAAGGAGTCTGTGGTTCAGCTAAGTATTTTCATTCGTAAAACATTGCCGTGGGACTCACCCAAGGAAGCATAACTTGCAACAACTCTTCCAGTTCTGTATGAACACGGATGAACTACTTACGCAAATTGGCCTTATTTGCACCGGATGTGAACGAAATGTTCATACTATTCCTCTTAATTTCACAGACGTCATTCCGCTATGGTACTGCATAAAAAGACTGATCGTCTGGTTGCAAGATTCTATCATGGTGAGACCTACAACCACCTTCCACAAACGCATTGCAGAGATGGTACGCCTACGTAGAGAACAAGGACCGGTGAGTCTTCGTAAATAAATAGTCATATAGCACGAGGATGCATAACGTGCTTTCTGCAATCCGCATCACTGTTTAGGAAGCACTCGGTCGATATTTCATGAAACAAGACGCGTTCACTTCACATTTGAAATCTCGACTTGGTAGCATTCTGACGTATTCGAACAAGCGGTCTCGGAGTTCGATGGTTGTTATTATAGACATACTACCTAGAACGCGTCTCCAACTGGTTTTTTAGCGTCCGATCCCGCCCATACGTGAACAGTGGTATCTAAGTGGCAAGAATTGACGTCACAGAAGCTTGAGTGTCCTTCTGTTGGATACTGCAATTCTGGCGCTTTTGTGCTGTTCTGGCAAAAAAGTGCGAGCGAACGGGAGTGTCGCTGTCATCGCAGAATCCCAACTTCTGTCTGCCAAAGCTTCCGTGTACTGTCAAGCTGAAGAACGACGTGTAGCACAACAGGCGTCTTCCATATTCACCATCGCTGCTGTGGCACCGCCAGGATCGCGGCCGGCGACAGCGTGGCACTTCTATCACGTCTTCATGCGGAAATCGAGGGACCACTTTTTGTGCGCGCTAAACACACCATTCGGAGACGCCTTCCAGGTGCACCGTAGTATAGCGGCTTCTTAATCAATTGTGAAAGTGACAAGTGGTCAAGATTGCTTCATAATAACAAAATGCACCGCGATTATGATGAATACATAAAAGACACCTCAAAACTGCAATATTAATACAAAAAGCAAGCTAGCAGAGTGAGCACGAGTATGACAAATGGTGCCAGGTCCTAATCAGGGCAATCCTAAGTTATTTTCAAACGCGCGCGCCATCTGGTAGCTGCTGCACTAAGTATCTGCGTCCGTGGGTCTATCAAAGCGACCTCGAAGGAAGTCCTTATTTCTAACGTGTGCTTATTCCACAGACAGGGGATGAGGATTTGCTTCAGCTGATGCTGAATGCTGAAGAACAAAACGACGCAGAGACGAAGCCGAATCGCACGAATCATTCGAATGGCGGTGATCCCTCGGCAAATTGTAAGTATTCGTTTGATGTGCATTACTGTCGAGAAAGATTATAACGAAGTCGGTTATAACGAAATAGCGGCTACAGCGAACCGATCACGATTTCCCATTCCCTTTCGCACTTCGTTATAACCGAAGTGGGTTATAACGAAATAGCGGATATAGCGAAGTGATTTCCGACTCCCGTTGACTTCGGTGTAACCGGTCCCGACAGTACCGGGTGGCCAGACTGCAGTAGTGTGCCACGTTTAGTTTAGATAGGCCAAGGAGCTGTTCGCAATATATAGTCACTGCAAAGCTTAAAACGCGGGGTGTGACCAATCAAGGGCCTCTTATTCTGTCTCCGCATTCAATCAGATTGTGGCATCTGCCGATAAGAACGTCGAGGAACCGATCATGAAGCATGATGTGTGATCATGATAGACCACGCCCCGAATTTTTTAAGCTGTCGTTGAGTTTAGCATTACGTTGATTTAGTGAGAATATGGCTTTAGTGAGAATATGGAGAGTTTAGCGGGAATATGCTTTAGTGAAAATATAAATACGGAAGTAAACAAGAGAATAAAAAAGCCTCGTTAAAGGAAACCTGAAACGCAATCGGAAACATTGAGTTAGGAGAAGCTTTTCTAGAAATCTGTCTTTCCAATTCGAATATGAGACTTTAAATGAGCATCAGTAAAAAAACGTTATAGTTTTCTTGATTTTTTTTATGCGGAAAAAAATATGTTGGAAGTTGCCGCTTTTGCAGAACCTCGATGCCATTTGCGAATGGTCCTGAACAGAGCGACTAAAGGAACTGCGCTTCAGAACATCGACACTCTGGCAATATGGATATGGATATGATTATGGATATCGATATGGCGGCTTAACCCTTTGTATCGGGCGATCACAATTTTAACAAAACTAAATCTAGCCAAAAAAAAAAAGTTTGATTGCCATTGTTCCCCACTTTCCTCACAGTTTTCTCCCACCAGTCCTGGTGGAGCTGATAATCAGTGTTGCCAGTTATCTGAAACTTCATTTCAAATCGAAGGAAACGGTTTTCCGCCCTCCAAAAGAGTTAAACACAATCCGCGACAGACATAAAAAAATTACAGAAGGACACTGACGCTTTGCCTTTCAGAGTGGAACTTACAGCTAAACAAATAAAGCCCCGATCGTCATGACGTCACAGCTGTGACTGTGACGTCATGACCCAATTGAACAATCAGGATCTTTCTGTCCCGCCGACGCCGGATTTTGTGCAACACGAGCTCCTTTAACGCTATCGCAATTTAAAGCCGTCTGAGCTTCCCTCCAGCACCGAGTGCGCCAACTCGCGAGATTGCAATAGGGTGTATTCACTGGCGGCCATATCCGTGTGCGCTAATGCTGAGCACGTGCTGATGGCTAGCTTCCACAGTTATTTTGCAACGTGCACCCCGTACCCTCAAGATTGCCGGTCTTGACAGCCTATCAATGTGAGCTCGTTCTGAGCATGCGCTCTAAACAGTGACCTCAAATATGGCGGCCAGTGAATACCCCGTATAGACCATTTGCTGTATTACCCAAGCATCAAGGAGAATGCAGGGATTGGTGTTCCACGCGCCACACGCGCACGCCTTCCCCGTATAAAATATTCGAAGTAAATAACCAAAATAAAGCGCTGACGAACGCGCGTGCAAGATACAATTTGTTTTAGGTTTTTGCTTTGGAAAATTTACTACTGCTGATGCCAACACGTGCGGCGCGTGGAACACCAATCCCTGCATTCTCCTTGATGCTTGGGTAATATAGCAATAGGTCTATTGTTTATTAGACTGTTTCCAAACTTCAGCCTGGCCACTTCGTCAACTATCACCATCTAAAAGTACATCTGTATACATGCAGATTACAGCCCTTGATGGCTGGTGAAGAAAAATTTGAGGACGGGCGCCATGTTTGTTCCCTGTAACGTTGGTCCGCTTTAGTAGAGAGTTTTTAGCAGAGTCGTTCCGGCACTCCAATACCCCCGATAACGATACTATGTATGTAAGCGCAAAGGCGGAGGCAGAGTATCGGGCTGTCGTTATCGGAGCCATCGGAACGATCTTACTAAAACTCTCTAGTAGGAAAGCGTTTTAGTAGATCGTTCCGATTTACTCCGATACCCCCATGATAACGATACTATATATGTAAGCGCAAAGGCGGAGGCAGAGTATCGAGGTATCGAAGTTATCGGAGTCATCGGAACGATCTACTAAAACTCAAAACAAGGCATTACAGTAGATCGTTCCGATACCTCCGATACCTCATAACGACACTACATATGTAAGCGCAAAGGCGGAGGCAGAGTATCGGGTATCGTTATCGGAGTCATCGGACGACGATCTACTAAAATCCCTTCTAGTGGAGACTGCATTTAGTGAGATCGTTCCGATGCCTCCATTACCCCCGATAACGATGCTATATATGGCGCTAAAGGCGGAGGCCGAGTATCGGGTATCGTTATCGGAGTCATCAGGACGATCCACCAGAACTTCTCAGATAGAAGCGTGTTTAGTAGATCGTTCCGATACGTCCGATACTCCCGATAACGATACTATATATACTAGCGCAAAGGCGGGAGGCAGAGTATCGGGTATCGTTATCGGAGTCATCGGAGACGATCTGCTAAAACTCTCTATTGTTGGTCGACATTACCGTGACGAGACTTATAAACTTCGTGAGCTACGCTTTCGAGGGTGTCATGTAAATCCTGCGAATGCTCAGCTTCCGCAAGCCCCAGACAGCTCATGACAACCAAATGAAAAAAATTTTAACGAGAGTTTTACTCAACTAAGTGCTTCGAACAGAGTCGTAGTTTCTTGACACCATCAAAACTGAAACAAATAGAGAAATACCTGCACAGCGAAGAACACCGTAACTTTCGTACGTCTGCTGTTGACTAATACGTAATAGATTTTAACCGCCATTAGCATACGCAAACTTAAGGCCGGTTCAGACACTTGCGTTTGAGTGCGTTTGACTGCGTTGCGGCGAAAACCGAAATCGAGTCACCGGCACATCTGTGCTTCGTATGAAGCGTGGAATCCAATTCAAGGAATCTTCTTGGCACGCGATATAAGAAGCAGGGATGTCCTGGTGTCTCGCTACTAGCGCAGTCAAACGCAGTCAAACGCAACTGTGTGAACCGGGCTTTAGACTGATATTTGAGCCACATATACGGCACTTAATTTGTATAAGGGTCTATTGTAATTACTATCCCCAATTTCGCCCGCCTCTTTACTAAGCACAACAATGGTGGAGCGTTCGCAATATTCGTGGTATGAATTGCGGGTACCCTGAACATATCTTGCGTATGGCAACCGATTTTTCGTGTGTATTGCCTTATGTACAAGCCTTGCACGTAACGTGCTACGGCACCGTACCAGCCGCCACTGCTACGTACCAGGCATCTGTGCCCGTACCTTCTGCAGCTTACATTTCGCACCACCGAATTGGCGGAAATTTCTGCTGCGAAGAACAAATCGAATGGTGCAAAATAGTGCCACTAAATAAGTTACGCTTTAGAGTAACTAGAACCACTAAATGAGCTGCGATTGAATATCCGCACTCCGTTCCCGAACATTGTTGTGGACGCCGCCATTTTGCGCTTGTGCAGAACAAGTGCAACTGCCGATCGTCATGATTCAAAGGTGCGACTTCAGCATTGGATCTCGGTGTTAGGAAGATCATGTAACCTTGCTTTGCTCTGTCGCGAACTGTTCAAACAACACTGTAGTACAAACATTTGCGGAGGGCGGAAAAGCGTTTCCTTTAATTGCAGAAAAAGCTTCAGATAACTGGCAACCATGATATTAAGCCACAATAGGGGCAAGTGTCGTTACTCTGAAGCATATATATATAGCTTATTTAGTGGCACTAAGAGAAACAGCAGTTGGCCATATTGTGGCTTCAATTCATGGTTGCAAGTTCTCTGAAGCTTTATCTGAAATCACAGGAAACGTTTTTCCGCGCTCCACAAATTTTTAAACTGTTCGCGAAAGAGTAAAGCAATATTACATTACCTTCCAAGCACCGAATCTAATTCTGAGAAAGTTACAGTTTTGAATCATGACGATCGGCAGTTGCGTCTGCTCTGCACAAGCTCCAAAATGGCGGCGCCCACAACAATGTCGGGCAACGGAGTGCCGATATTCTAAGCGCAGCTCATTTAGTGCCTCTAGCTTCTCCCATATACTGATTCAGTTTGTTTTTCGTTGCAGTGCGCGAGCTCTCATACAGGACCGAAGATGACACCGTTTGCGACAGTCGCCAATGCTGAACTCTTCGTAATTGCAGGGTGAGGTCGAGCGGAAAATAACATACAGATCGCGTGAATAACTGACCGGTCCCCGAGATACGTGCCGTGACGGGCATTTTATCGTAACATTAGATTTGTTCAACCGCAGTTGCACGGACAGTTTAAGAGTCGAGCATATGATTAGCGCAACGCAGCCAATCAAGTTGTAGCATTATCATAAGAACGGCGAAGAAGGAATGACGAAGCAAGGAGCGCGAGCGCAATAAGAAACCCCTTCGTTTCTTAAGTTGGCAATTGCTCTAGCCGCAGGCAGGGCGGAGAAGAAAAATCAAGACGATTAAATTCTTTGACATGAAAGCACGATATAAATCCTGATTTGAATCAGACCAGTTTTAATATGATGAATTGAACTGAACCTTTCCTGCCAAAATAGTCCCAAAGATACATTTTATTTAGGTTTGTCTATATCGCATGGTGCACTCCATGCGCGTTTGTTTCGTATTCAAATCAAAGATTTATCGGTCAAGGAAGATTCATATCACGCTGAACACCAGAAGAAAAGAAATGGGATGCTGTTCTGAGAAAATTGGAGCTTTGAGTTTTCCTTCCACCTTCGTCAGATTCGCAACGTCTTATTTGCGAAAAAATTGGAACGCGAAATAAAAAGAAAAAAAAAGCTTTATGACTATCTGAAAGACCAAGCTGTATTAGTTTTTAATATGGCAGTATAATGCATAATTATAGTTACACAGTACTTAGGTTACGTAGTAACCTTTCGGATACTTATTAGGGATCTGAAGGTTTCATCGATCAATCTGCCGCAATTAAAAATATATCTAGTGTTAAAGAATCGATATTGCTAACTACAGTGAACTAAATCAAATTAATATCACTTCAATCAAATAAATTTGACCTAATTGTAGTAATGTCGTTAGTTGGGCGAGTTGGTAATGATTGAACATGGTTAAAATTGCGCACAAACAGAAAGGAACAGTGGAGAGGGGAAGAGAGAAGAGACAAGCGCAAACTCACAACTCGATGTATTGAAGAGGAAAGAAGAACAGCCTGCGTTGTCAGCTCGAGCCGAGGCCACACTCGCACGGGGCCCCCGAGCACGCGGAGGATATATACACACCATCAACCGCACTCAAACGAATGTAGAAAGGCCATTTCCTTGTCAGTTAGAGCCACAGAAGGATGGCTGAAGCAACGCCTCGCCTAGGCGGAGTATAGTAAACGCTTCAAACATTTCCCTGGTATGTTTTTCGTAGAATCTGCCAATTATCGTGGTTTTTTGTAAGGACGGTGTACACTTACACGCTTGACAATGCAGAGGTAGGTGACCCCCCACCGTAGAATTTAGAGAAAGATTGTGCTCCCTTAACCGGTCATTAATACACCGTCCTGTCTGTCCTACGTAGGATCTACCACAGGAAAGGGGAATGCTATAAACCACTCTGGTTGAACAGGGCACGTAAGGGCAGACGTGCTTCGTGCGGCACCTGTGTTTTTTAATATTTTCGACTTTTTGCTCGAACTTTAGAACAAATTTGACCCATTTTTTGGGGTGCTGACATCACCAAGGGGACTCCGTACCTATTGGCTACCTGTTTTGAGATTATGAGAAATTCTGTGTATATACGGAACCACCACCACTCTTTTTGTCGACATTACCTGCAGCTTTTTCATATCCTTTTACTTTTTTTATCAGAGTTCCTACCACCTCAGTTAGCACCTGCGTTGGGAACCCAGACGCTGTAAGCCTCTCAATTTGAGCATTAAAACTGGCATTTGATGGTGTGGAGGCATGACTTCTTTAAGGCTGAAGTAAGGCAGGAAAGAGCTATGCCTCTTTTTACGACTTTAGAGTGCGAGGACGTATAGTGTAGTAAACCTTTTTTAGAACGGGGTGAAAATGACCAGCACAGGTGGTTTGTTTGCAAAGATAGGGAAAGGTCTAGAAATTGCAACACACCTTCCTTAGGAGTTTCACAGGTAAAAATAAGCCCTGAACCGCACTTGTAGGAATATGTCCATGATGCTACTAATTACGTTATTGTCCAATGTCTTTTGGTACACCAGGAGGAAATCATCGACATACCTAAACACGTGAAGAACTGGCATAGACGCTATGGCCGTCTTAATGGCACGGTCGACTCCCGCAAGAAAAATGTCACTTAGGACCGGTGCAACGCAGGAGCCTATACAGACTTCCGACTTTTGCAAAAAAACCCGTTTTGCCACCCAATGAATGTCGAATTAAGATAGAAATGTAGCAGCTCAAGAAAACTTTCTATGGGTACACCACTTGAGTTCCGGAACGAGAGCTCACCGTGGGACTCGATGCATGACTTAACAGAGGCAAGTAGATGATCATGGAGAAGCGAATAAAAAAGGTCTTGGACGTCCACGCTGAAAACCCCGTGATTGGACAGTTCATTGGTCCTTAGTACTTCAACGATGGCTTCCGAATTGCAGACTCTGAAGGGATCCGTAATCTTCACACCCGGAAGGTGCTTTTGAAGATAGGCCGACATCTGCCGTTGCCACGACCCTCTTTCGGTGACGATTGCTCGGAAAGGGCAGGCTTCCTGTGTGTTTTGGCACTAAAGAAGACCTCAAGGTGTAGCCCATCAGCTTTTTTGATGTTGCTTGCTAACTGGTTCAACGTGAAACGTTGACAAAGGGAAAGTGCCTGGCTCTTGGCCTTCTTCAGGACTATCTGCACTGGCCGAAAGTTCTTATGAACCGCTGCGCATGCTTTCTCATTATACATGCCTTCGGGCAGTATAACAAATGAGCCTTCTTTGTCCGCTTCCAAGACACGCTGCTGGTTGTCAACCAAAAGTTAACAACTTGTCTAAGGTCTTGGGCATGAACTCCCCTTGAGCCAGAAAGAGCGTCAACACATTCGGAAACACATCTTGATCTAACCTCTTCGCTGGTTCTGTACGCAACCTTCCTTGCCAACGTAAGAAGTTCCGGAGGTCGCAGGTTCGGTTGAAGGCAAAACTTGGGACCCAGACCCAAGGTTGTTTTAGGTTCTGGGAACCGCTACATTTCCGAGGTTGGTAATCGTCCTGCTGCTGACGCAGATCTTTTCTTTTTTGGGAGGTTATGCCGAATTCTTTGCCACAAAAACTCGGTTACGTCAGCCAGTGTCCTATTCATTTTAGAAAAAGGAACGCCGTTGCTGCTCCAAATTGCCCCTCACGCTTGTCTCTTCTCTCTTCCCTCTCCACTGTTCCTTTCTGTTTGTGCGCAATTTTAACCATGTTCAATTTGACCTAATTGAGTTTTTATTCCTTACTTATCGTTTTTTTCACCATGGCTGCAGCTAAGGAAAGATGTATTTTAATGGCGTGCCTTGGGCGAAAAGGAGAACCTTCAAACGCCACAAGCGTCGACCAGTAAACATCATCTCATAGTGTTTAATCGACGAATTCGATGTGCCATAGAGTCACCAAGGCGCGTGTCGATGAGGTATCGCAACAAGGCGTGACCTATCTTATTCATAACGATTGTTTCGTGATTGGCTCTTCGGCGCTCCTATCAACTAATGCCACAATCTGATTGGCCGCTGAGCGATAATGAGATGCCTCGAGACACGCCAGGCCCCGCCTTTTATATTGAAGGTGTCTGTGACCATGGGAGCGAAAAGGAGGACATACCGTAATGTCACACACACGCACCATCCCCGAAATCGCTGCGATAGTGTGCGTCCAAGTTTCATAAGACTCCCTTTTGCGTCCGTAGTCTCAGGTGTCTTGGTTATTCCTGCAAAGCGGGTGCTACAGCGGCAAAGTCAAAATGTGACAAATCTCCCCAACCAGAGTATAAATAGCTCTTTTTTTAAAAGCATACTTTTTTTAAGCTATCCTTTCAATTTTTAAGTTTTGTTCCGTCCTTCCGTTCGTGCATTTTCCGCTAAACTTAGAGGAGAAAGTGGCGTCACGTGACGTCACCCGATGTCACGTGATCTATACACCTTGGGAAAATTGACGGCACGTGACCTATACGTGAACTCCGTTTCTCCGCTAAATTTGGCGGAAACATTCACGTCTTGTGGCCAAAAGATCAATTCAGTTCCCCCGCTAAATTTGGCGAAAAATTGACGTATTGTGTACCAGACAATAATCCAGTTGCCCCGCTAAAACTAGCGGGGTTAATATAAGTCACGCGACGCACCATTACCTCACCAATTTCCCTATGACGCATTTCATGCATCGTAGGAGTTCAAAGGTACAGGTCGCCGACAAAGTTTTGTTTTACAACGATATCGGGGACGGAGTCTTAGTCCCTCCATTCGAAATGACGACGTTGGACGTAGACGTCGGCATCGTCGCGCGACTTCGCTACGTCACAAAGTCACGCGACGCCACGACGTCACGCGCGAAACGTCACGTTTTTTTGTCCCGTCGTCGCACGACGTCAAGAGTTTCACGCGACGTCAACGCTGTCAGGTGACATGATGACACCCCGTGACATCATGAAATGTCACTGGACGTCTCGCGACATCCTCTCGTTCCGAGGTGAATGGATGATTGCGATACTTTTCGAGCATGTATACAGCGGCTCTGATTCCCCTACCTAAGAAATCGAGATGCATAAACGCGAGCTTACATGAGGACAAATCCGCGGTCGCCACACTGCGCATGCATCATGCAAAAGACAGCCTGCAGACATTGTCATGAGGCGTGTTTGTTTCCTCGTAGGACAGCCAATAGTCACACAAAAAGTGCAAACATGTTCGAAGCACACTCCTACCTGGGAAGCAAACATGCCACTCCTCTATATGTGAGAAACAAGCATGGATGTCATCAGCCAACGCCGTGTCTTTATAAACAGCGCTGCCATGGATGTTTCAAGGTCCGATAAAATGTCGCAGCTACCGCTTCGACTGTACTACTGTACAATCACTGCGGATAGCTTGCTTTTATTTATTTTTGTCTCTGATCGCCTTCCTGCTAAATAAAGCCTCGTAGTTTGAATGCTGGTCAGCGCGCAATTCCCGTTAAACTCGTTTTATTGTTGTTGTGTGTGTGTGTGTGTGTGCGTGTGTGTGTGTGTGTGTGCGTGTGCGTGTGTGCGTGTGTGTGTGTGTGTGTGTGTGTGTGTGTGTGTGTGTGTGTGTGTGTGTTCCAGGCTCGAGACGGTCAATTCGGCACTCTCGTTCGCCACCCACCTTTGGCGAAGCATCGAGACGTCCAAGACAAGCTGAGAGCTGAAGTGAAGTCGCTCATCGAGAAAGACGCAAGTTCCTGAATTCTTTTGTCATAGCACGAAGTTCTTTGCTTTTAAAGGAGAGTCTGCGAGTCAAAAGCTTTCCGATTCATGCAGGACTGTGCACACGCAGACAGGGCATGCGGAGTTAGTGGAAACTTGCACGAAAAGTTGCGCGTGTCATCGTCAGTCATAGCAGGGTGAAGAAAATATCGAGATTACTTAAATCATGATTTATATCGTGATTTAAATCGCACCAGATTTACTGTGAGGATATAAATCAAACCTTTCCCGCGAAAACAAAACTAATTAACAAAATATTTGTACAGTTTCTTTATGAATTGGTTCTTTCTAAATGCGTTCGTTTTATATTTCAATCAAAGAATCATCGAGGAAGAAAGATTTATGGCAAGATGAACACGAACACAATATCGGTGCTCTTCTGAGCAAATAAAAACGCTGAGCTTTCTTCCTTCCACTTAGTTCATCATGTTACTCCATGTCCTATTGCAAGCAAATCAGTTCGCGAAAAAAAATGCTGATAAACTTCTCTCACTACGAGACATATATAGATAAAAATGTGTTAATTAAACTGTACTTTCAAAGTTTAAGTATTCTCTCTTCGGCATTGCTTTCAGTGATCCGAAACCTTTGTCAATCATTTTGTCATGTTCAAAAATACAATAAATCAATCTTTCTATCTACAATGATTTAAAATTAGATCAATCTGATTTGAATCAAACAACTTTTATTTAATTAAATGCAAACCAAATATTGCTGGGTTTTTTTCACTGTGCTGTATGCTCAACACCTTTCTACTGTGCTCTCTAACGTGACGTAGAAATTTCTACGTCACATTAAGGGGCAAATGCAGGGAAGGAATTAAGGGCTGCGTGAGAAATTCGTTTAAGAATGTGTGTCCTGACCGATTCGACCAGATTCTACTACTCAAACACTAGAACGTTTTAGGGAAGCGTTTTTGCACCTCCGCTATGGAACAATGGGCCCTCCGGTACGAATCGCCCATATACGAGTGTCTTCTACGGTAGCACATGCGCACTTCGTACCACAGGACCCATCGTACCCCACCGGATGTGCCAAAAACGATTCCCTAAGACTCTCTACAGAAGCAAACACTGGTGCCCAATACGTCCTCCGCTTTGGTCTCTTTGGTTGCCGTAGAAAATTCGGCACTATGTCTGCAGTACGTGGAACGCGTCTCCAACTGGTCTGTTGAGCCATAGCCTCCTCTATACTCACAAAGCCTGGCAGTTCGACGACGGAGCCATAGAGTGCCCGGTCGCAGGCTTGGAGCGCGAGGATCTGGTAGCACAGAGCATCAAAGAGCAAGTTCTCGGGGAACTTATGGACGTCCGCGCACAGCTTTTGCAGCGGCGAGGACCCGAAACACACTTGTTCGCACGGGAGAAGTGTGTTTCGGCGTCTCGCCGCAGCGGGGCGCCAGTCACGTGGCTATCCTCTCATCTGTTGTCTGCCGCTCCACCTTTTCCATTTCGGCGGCCGCCTCTCGTGGCCGTCTGCCGGGCTTTGTCAGTATAGAGGAGACTGTGGTTTAGCGTCCTATACCGCCCAAGCATCGAAAGGGGTCCCGAGGTGGCAACAAATGACCTCACAAAAGCCGGGTGTCGTCATCCTGGCGGTTGGCCGTACAAGTTCCGGTAAAAAGCAGAAAAAACGGGAGTCTCGCTGTCGTCGCGGCGTCCCGACTCCTGGCTGTCAAAGCTTCCGTGAATTGTCAAGCTTGGAGAGCGACCTGCAGCGAAGCAGGCGTCTGCCACCTATCAGCACCGCTGCTGGAACACCGCCAGGATCGCCACCGGCGACAATACGAAACTTCTATGACGTCATCAGGCGGAACTTCGAGGAATGCCTTCCTTGGATGCAGTAAACACACCAGCCGGAGACGCGTTCCGGGCACCGTAGTACGGCCATCTTTTTATCAAGGAGGTGTTGATATAGTCCACGGCATAGGGAGTTATTTCGTACGCTATTCTGTTTTTATTCCCATTGAGGGCGTAGTGTTGTCGATGGATGACACACTGGAGCCATATTTAGGGTAACGCTGGAACGCCTCCGACAGACGTATTTATATTTTATCAAATTTTCCGCTTCATTCTCTACCCGTGGGCCTAAGTTAATTCTGACAATGTCATAAGAGAGCACTTCTTGTACACAGTTCTCACGTTTGACCTCTCAAATACTGCAATACCTGCTGTTTAGTTATAGATACGTCGGCAGTGTTCCACGCCTCACCGATAGATGGTGCCAGTGTGTGCCGCTGAGCAAGTTTCGTGAGGACGTGTGGCTCGAGGCTCTCAGAAACCGTAATTCGATCTTTTGGATATGCTCGTTTGTATTTTTGAGTATATCTCCAAATCCTAACAAGTCATTCGTTTCTTTTGGGATCGTCCTTACAGGGAGTATCACGTACGACAACATCTTCAGCCTGCGGTACTTGAAACAAGTCATTGCGGAATCCTCAAGATTCTATCCCGCACAGCCAGGGTACTGTGACCTAATCTAAGTTTTTTTTTTTATTTGCCAGACTTCTATTATTTGCCGTTGTAAAGGTATTTAGGTAGTAAACCAGATGATAGCATTCGTAGAAAGAAATGTTCATTACAGAAAATCGTTTTCATAGTTCGCGAAAGAAATACAGCACCGATAGGTTACCCGAGTAGCCGACACTGCGCAAAAAATACCAACATCTCACAAAAAAATATATTTAGTAAAGAAGATGAGGAAATACCACGAACGTTTCTCAAAGGACACAGAAGGAGGATTAGCAATACAAAAGAGAAACAACTAAAACTTAACCTCAGCACTAAAATTCTTGTTTAAGTATCGTTCCGTTCACTTTCGAGTGTTGTATTTGCAACCGAGAGAAATAGTTCACGTTAGGGCATATGCGTTATAATCGCTGAAAGCTTAAAGGGTGGCCACTACGAAATTTTAGTATTTATTTTGTCGTCTGGATGTCAAGCACGTTGTGGCCACACCAGAGAGACACAAATTTTTGTTCGAAACGACACCTAAACGCTTTTATAACTAATAAACCGATGACGAAATTGCACCTGGTGGATGTTCTCAAATATCCTACCGGAAAATTTCCCATAAAAGCGAGCGCTGCTCCGCGGAAGTACGACCTCCGAGCTAGCGTAAGATGTCAAACTTGGCCGAACCGCATTTCCATTCTCTCAAGCGCTTATTCGACTCCCGCGGAAAAGGGGGGGGGGAGAAAGGCGTATGAAGCTGAGCTGAGTCACTTTTTTCCTCGTCTGGCATTGCGGGACCAGACATCGGCCATCCCGTTCGACCAGGTTATAACTTGTTGACGCCATCAAGTCGCGAAGCTCACAACCACACCAGCCTCCCTGTACTCTTGGCCGTGAAGTTAAATCTGACGTCATGAACGCGCTGGGGGCTGTGGATCTCCCGAGACGCGTCGCGTACTCCGATGGCTGCTCTTCGATCGTTCTGGAATCGGCCGTTTAGAACGCGAAATATTAGCCATCAGTTCAAAATTAAAACGTGCGATTGTCATTAGCAAACGTTGTTAATCAAGTTTAACTTATTTCAGAACGTGATAGGTATATTTTCATTTTTATTACACTATCCCTTTAAGAAACGCAAGGTGAACCGCGAGCATCTTATTCTCGATGCGCAGGCACCGAGGCTGTGGCATCAGCCAATAAGAACGCCGCAGAGCGAATACACCATTTTCAAAAGTTCCATCAGAGCAACATTGGCGGTCGCCATTGCATGGATACGAAGCGCCTAATTGATTCCGAGTCCGTGCCGAACGATGACGTCATCTCTCGTATCCAATACATGCTCAGAGTACGTGAGCAAGCAATGGCGGACATGCGTTGCCGCGGACTTTTGAAGGAGTACTATACGAAGCAAGAAGCTTAATGGTAGACCTTTCCAGCTCTTATCACCCGGGCCAAAAATGCTAAGTCAGTGAGCTGTGGACGCATACGCAGCGTCTGGTATACCGCGCAACAGAGCTACGGCGCATGCTCAGAAGGTACTCCACAGCCCAGCAGACAAAGATAGCAGCGCGGGGACGTCGATCTTTGGAAAAGTCTATAGTACACATAAACGGGGGAGCCAAAATGCTCGGTGCGCTTTCGAATATTTGGAATAAATCTGGCACGCAGGAACGTCACAAGAAGATGCGTGAAGGACTTCGAGTTCAACGGCTTTCGCATTCCAAAGGACACGCACGTTCACGTTCCCGTTCGCCTGATGCACCACGACCTAAGCTGTACTGGGGGACCCCGAAGAGTTCAATCCTGACAGGTAAAAGTTCAATCTGCAGTCATCAAGGGCTGTTGTCTAAGAATAGGCGGGTTGTTATAAAGTTAGTATACGAGGGGCGTTCATAAAGTTCGTATTATCGGCACAAAAAATTAAAAAACGAACAAAACAGGCATCAACATGAGCGCGCGTCCCTCTAGTTTCCGGCACAGTATAAACATTGCATGCTATAGTAGCTCGGAACGCCGCCAGGGAGTCAAAACAAAAATGGCACCGCCCGTCGGTCCCAAGCACATGCAGTGATCCGTTGTTTTCATTTGAAGGGAAGCAATGCCAAGGATATTCATTCCAATCTGGGAGCGTTGTTCGGGGGCAACGCCCTACTTTATGACACTTTGGTTAAATGGCACAGACGCCTCTAGTATGGCCAAATAAGAGGAAAGCATTTCAAGGACGGCGACCAAGTGATTGCTGAAGTGGAGCGATTCCTGAACACTCGAAACGAGGAGTTCTATAACAATGTGGCCTCCGGCATGTGGTGCATCACTGGAAAAAGTGGGTAACTTTTGGTGGCGAACATGTAGACAAAGTTTCAACTCCTACTCGAGTTTGATTGCTGAATCTCTATTCCTTCGTGACAATAATACGAACTTTATGAACGCCCCTCGTAGGTATAGTCCTTACAATGTGTAGGCACTCGAACGAGCAATATTAGCTTCACGTATTAGGAACCACTTTCATGGATATTTTTTAGCGGCCTCTGGAGGGAAAATGAAGAAATATTGAGATAACCACGGTACTGGGTTGACCCTGAGGAGTTGAACCTGACAGGTAAAATGTCAACTGGATCTTAGAACAAACTCTATTATACAGAGTGTTTCTTTTAACCTTATCGTATTTGTTTAAAAGGAAACCCGTGAAAACTGCTCTAATGCGGTTTGTGCAGGTGAGTTATATGGCCAGGTTGTGACATATATATATATATATATATACGAGGCTAATCGTGACGATCAGTCCGATAATTAACTCATCTATGTAATTTAACTTTGATTTAATTATTGAAAAATAAACATATGGTTCTAATAGAGACTCGCTGAGCGTCATAGAAATCGCTAAATTGATCAATAATATGAATACTTGGAGCAGGTGGGAAGCAGGGTGGATCGCTAGGTTACGACACGTGCAGTAGGTGCGCTATCGGTGATGACGTACGTACGTGCCAGGGCGGTTTTCCGCCTCTTACCCGGGTTTCTCAGCCCAGCCTAGTGCCTGTGGCTCGAGTGGCAGGGAAACGCACTAGTGCGCTTGAGTTACTCTAGCGCACCAGTGCGCTCTCACGCTCTGAAGAAATCTTCTCAGAAAAATGACTGATTTAGTGCTTTTTCTATCACGCTCAGAAAGTTCCTAATCTGAACCATATTTTTATTTTCAGCGATAAAAAATCAATAAACAAATATTTAGTTAATTACTCGGCTTATTGTTACGATTGGCTCCTCATGTTATGTCCCTCTGTCAGTGTTGCTCAGCACCACAAACCGCACTAGTGTAGATTTGAAACAACTATGTTAAGCATGAAAAGAAACACCTTGTATTCGCAACTCCAGCTCGCTGCTCGCCCCCTCGTGGACGAACGAAGAACAAGAGGAGCGGGGACGATTGCAGAGACGGTGGCAGTGGACTGCCGGCCCTGGTGCTGTTGCTACCGGCATATGGTTCCGCGCGCCGGGTTCGTGCATCGTGCAGCTTTAACGGAAAAAGAACACGCGAGTGCGTTAAAATGGGAATCGTTGTATTCCGCTTTGCACCATTCTAAAATCACCGTTCTCAATCTACTAATGCTCGTCACCTTCTTCGTCACCCGCGATGTGCTCCTGCCCTGACCGCTTTGTTTGTAACCAAATAAAGTTATCTTAGCAAACTTACCAGCGTCGGCGAACAGGCCGCGTACCCCGGAGAATCTTTCCCCGTCTCTTCCGCCATCTTGGAACTACCGCCCCGCCATCTATGGGGGCGTTGGAGTTGCGAATAGTCCCCGAAGGCTTAAGAACTCAGGGCGTGACCTAATTTCCTCACACTTCTCGCTTTGTGGTTTATTCGTCGGCCATCTTATCTGGATAAGGTCACAATCTCAATGGCTGCGGAGGGATACTAAGATGGTCGCAACTCAGTACACCGGGCGTTTTCTCAGCTGTCAGCAACTATTAAATTACAAATAGCACGGATCATTTTCATCTCTTCTTAGAACTGTTTCCAAGGAGCAAATAGACGAAATATGCAAATTCAATAAAACTTACTTTCGAATCGAGAATTCAGGTTACATTGCGAACGTTTTTGATGCAAATAAACTACCATAAAACCACAAAAAAAATATTCTTAGTGTCGGGGTTGGAACCCAGGTCGTCTCATAGCTGGTGAGGTGTGCTGACTATATCATGCGCAATTTTACTCTAGTCTTTTTGCGTTTTTTTTTTAAAATCTGTTTTATGAAATGCAATGGAACGTAATCCATTCTCAACCAGATGTCTACTGGGGACATTTTTCCGCCGAGTGGAACAAGCAAACCACCGCAACGTACTGCACCGGAAATCACGGTCTTTTCTACTCACACTTTTGATGCGGAGCATCTCTTGCCTGGCTCATGTCCCTCGGTCTTTGTGTCCGCACTCACACTACGCACGCGCAACTCTCCTCCTTCCCTCCAACAGCTGCGCGTTACTCTCTCCGCTCTCTCTCTACCAGCTGCGTGTGCACTGCGCGTGTCTGCTTCACTCACACCGCGCGCGCGCGCAACTCTCCTCCTCTAGTCTCCTCTCCTTTCCGCGTGAAAAATAAACGGCGAGCGGCGAGCGTTCCAAGTTTCTTCGCCGCGAGCCGCGACGAAGGCTCGCGTAGGGGCTAACGCTAGGGCAGTCGGTGGCGCCATCTCTCGACGTCAGCACGCAACTGACTCTTTCCTCGGAACCAACACGATGCTCCGCATCACCCCGTAGTTCCCCTTCGGGAAGAGTACTTTTTTTTACTCCAGTTCTCTCCAAGTCCGAGCGCATATCCGAGGCTACACCAGTATTAAGCCAATCAAGCCGGGCCAGCGTGCCGCATCACCGCGCTCTGTCGTCTTCGTAACGCTCGCTATCACCGCCAAAACCAACCAATCGGACAAAAAATAAACACCGCAGGTTCTACGGCAGCTTGTTTGCTGTGCCCCATGATCATTCCTTCAACCGGGGACTCGAAAACGCCGAAGGACGATGAGCGCAACAAAGCTGACGACAAACGTTTTCGCGTGCCTTTGCTGTCTCTATCGGATGGTAGAATCCGGTAATGCGCCTGGACGTTGAATGAAATTCAGTCGTGGCTCTAAGATGGGAACATTCTATGCGGAATTCTATCTTGTTTTTAATCTATGGGCTGCGTTTTCAACGCAGATTGTGTCCGGGATCTCCGGGGAAAGCGTGATGCGAAACCGTTACGAAAATGTAACGCGCATATACTGTACTTCAGAGTGATTTTTTTGTACGAGAGGGCGCATGCTTGACGAAAGGAATGGCGACCAATCGAGGAGAAAAGAAAACCACATTCTAACAAAGCGTCCCGCCGGGACTTGTACCCGCGAACCCCAGGGTTGTGAAAGCCTCTGGAACTCTCTACAACGAGCGTCAGAAAGGGGAGGCTCGCGCAGAGGAAAACAATTGCCCGTCCGTCCAGCGCTCGTACGCACCCATTGTAAAAAAGATCTCATATTTGTATAAGAAAGTTTTTCGCCAAATGAACGGGGAGTATATGATCAGCCAAGACCTTATATATGACGCATACAAGAACCATATAAGATCATACAGAACAACATACGATTACATAACAAGTTGTAGCGAAACTTATAAGTAAATTTCTTATAACTTCTTATATAATCATATGTTGTTCTTATATGCCCTATGTGGTTCTTGTGTGCTCTTATAAGATCTTATTTGATCATATGCGTTTAATGAACAAGGCAAATTTCTTATACATGCAAGTTTTTTTAAGCTAGGGAAGCGCTAACTGCCGAGCGTCAGCGTTGGGCATTCGCGTTCGGATGGGAAGTAGACATCAAAAGCGGGTATTATCACAATACTTGATCTCCTCACAGCTGCGAAGAACATGCTGAATAGCTCGTCGTTAGCAGAAGGATGTTCTGTTAGGGGCAGAAGACTTCATCTCCTGCAGGTCAATCGAACCCGCATACGCACGGAATATCCCGCCGTTAGTAGAACGACGCTCGCATAACCGCCAGCAGAAGACATCATCTCCCGTGACAGATCGGCGCACGCATACGACCGCAACATCCTGCCGTTAGCCCGCTGACGTCTGCTAACTGCGCGTAGAAGGCTGGGGTATTCTGCATATCGAAGAACGCGGCATTAAAGCACGCGCGTCGGGCAAAACTGCCGCATATCAGTCAACTCTTTCGATTGGGAGTCAGATATTGATTTCCTGTTTACCTTGACTTCCTACACCGTTCCCTCCGGGAAGCACATGCTGCTCATTTGAGAGAGGGTTAATTCTTTGTCTAGGGTCTTCCTCAGTCTGCACCCGAACGCATATGGTACCGCTCCTATGCGTGACGTCGGTATTACGTCCGACCGACCCCGACCGATTTTTCGTGGGCCTGGTTTCATTTAGGGTTTGCGTTTTGGGGGCGATCGTGCCCGGCCACATCTCCGAGAGCGGGGCAGCGCGGCCAGATGGCGGGGTTTCTAGGGCCGTGTGCCACACTGCGGCTCGGAACGGAAGAGGGTCTCGCTCCAAATTGCGTTTTCGATCCGTTCTACCCCCCCCCCCCCCCCCCCCCCCACCTTTTTTCTTTTTTCTTCAGAGGTAAAACAAAGAACCGGCTCGAGAGCGATTAGACAGAGCGGTCGTGGGGAAGTAGCGTACCTACAATCTCTCATCACGGCATTCGGAACTCCCGACCTCATGCATTTAATGGCCATTCCTGTGCCCGCTATAATCTGTCTCGGCACCTGGAACGCCGGAGCGCGCCATTGACCTATCTTTGAGTAGAGAGCCTCGCTGATTTGAGAGAGAGGGCACCAAACTTTCGAGGCTTGTAATTTAATGGCGGACACCTCCTGCAGACTGGGTAAAGCCAGGCATGCGCGCTGACGCGTTGCGAGGAGAGTAGCGGGCGGGGAGTGGTTGAGCAAAACCTGAACACGCGAAACGCTTTCGTCTCCTCCTTTGCGGCATACCGCACACACGGCATATAAAAACCGCGTGACTCGTTCGAATAGCTAGAAACACATTCCAAATCTAGGCGCCCTAGATTTGAATAAGCGCACTTTGTATTTTATTAACTTGCTCCGGGTCTATGTCCCGCGGCGTCGTAGTCCGCACCACATTACGCATGCGCAACTCTCCTACTTTCCATCAGCTGCGCGTTACTCTCTCCGCTCTCGCTCTCCTACCGGCCGCGCACTTCGCGTGCGTTCGCCTAAGCGCGGAAACACATGTACGACGAAAACCGTCCCATCCGACGTCCGACCACGCAATACGACGGTCGGAGGCGAGGGCTTCAACGCTCTCCGGCGCTACGAGAAACCCTCTCTTCCCCGCAAGGTCGTTCCGGCAGTCCGCGCGTCGGATCGGACGGTTTCGTCGTACACAGGTTTCGCGCTTTACTCACACCGCGCGCGCACGCGCAACTCTCCTCCCAGTCTCCTCCCCAGGTGAGTTATACATAGGTTGCACTGACGTAATTTGGTCCTCCTTTCTGGTGGCCGAACTTCCTCGAGCGTAGCCTTTACTGTGCATATTCTACGAGCAGTACACGAGCGTCGCGAGCAAGCGGAAACGAGTGAGCACAGCTTCATTATACTTCGTTTCACTTTATCTGCGAGCGAAGCCAAAGCTAGAAGCGCGAGACCAGCGCTTTTTGCGTTTCTGCCCAGCTCGCGCGCTCGAGCAAAGCCTGAAGGCACGGAGCTTTCGTGCTCGCGCTTCCAGCTTTGCCTTCGCTCGCACATAAGGTGAAACGAAGTATAACAGCAGGTTTTGGCCACCAGAAAGGAGGAAGGATATGACGTCACGTGCAACCCATGCATAGACCGTTTTATCGTGGGTAGCGCCATTTTGAGAGCGAGAGAGAAAGGGGAAAGGCAACCGGCGCTTTCCTCCCTTTCTGACTGTGAAAGAGGAAAGTCCCGATGAGAGGCTTGGCCGGTGTTAGTGCCTGCCGTGCCCCAACTTCGTTAGCGCTTTCTTTTCTGTTTTAAACTCGCAAACTTACCTTGACGTGGTCTTTGATGGTGAGAGTTCCCTGGTCATCGGGACACCATTGCTTTGGTGATAGGGCGCACGAATAATGACAGAAAGCACCGAATACTGTCCGGAGGACCTATGCAGCTTGCATGGAATCCGGCAAGGCGAGTGCGGCTGCAATGTTTCTAAGCTCCATCGCTTTCCGTATGACTGGAAGCCATTGAACCGTTCATCAATTTTTGCTTCGCAACGGGCCTGCTGTTCAACGGCATGTGGCAGCCCGTTTACCGTAGTAATCAACAAGCGATACACGAAACGGGAACCTCAATTAACTTTTGTAAACACCTGGAGCTGCTACAGATCTCGTTTTGCCGCGCTGCTTTTATCTTGCGTGGCGTGTCCGTATTCCTATATTTCCCTTGTGGATGAACGACGCTATGACGGAGCCGTTACAAGATGTACTTATATCGGGCCGCCGAAAGCCCTCACAAAGGCGGCCACGAATTGTACTATTTACTATTTCATGCAATGTTTGGCAGGTAACAACCTCCAATTTCTATCGCTGACGTTCACATGCCGCTGCCGCTGTTCTGCTCCCCGTCGCCGCACTGAGCGGATGCCATGCCTTTCCGAACAAAGCAAGCGTGCCCACTGGGCACCAGACGCCGATCGCAACACCACGAGGCGTGCCTCTGGCGAGCGACTATCCAGCGCTTCATGAAGCGCCCGATCAACGGAAACAACCCGCCAGCGGCACCTCCAATGAGCGCTTTTGCCGGCTCTCTGACCATCGCGCAGGAGATCGCGATTCAGGAAAACCGATAGAACTACCTTTTCAACAGGCTACAGCCCCACCCGGCGGCGGAAATGAGCCTTCAACTGAGTGTTTGTAGATGATAAAATTGAGTCAGTCACCACTGCAAATTATCAATATCGCGATAAATTCAGATTACAAAATTTTTGCCAAGCTGAAACGAACACTATCGCGAGCTATTAACTGCGCACGCACCTTTGCGAGCGTTACCCAATATGTCTAACGGCTGGTGCTGGCGTTCGGTGCGCGCTCCATTCACAAAATGTTCCGAGCGCTGGGTCGAGAGGATGGCGATTGAGGAAACGCTCTTCGGTTTACGGGCGCAATCCCACTGCCGCCGAGACCGGGGTCATGTGGAAAGCCGATGGACGCTAAAGACATTGCAGCCGTACTCTCGCCTTGCCGGATTCCAGTGCAAGTCCATGCAGGTCCTCGGACAGTGATCTCGGCAGCTTTCTGTCGCGTTCGTGCACTTATCTGACCGGAACAGCGGTGTCCCGATGATCGGGGACTGTTGCCATCGAAGCCCGTGGCTCTAAATTAGCTTGCGAGTCTAAGACAGAAAGAAAGCGCCAACGAAGTTAGGGCACAGCAGACACCTTGCAATAGCCTTTCATCCGGACTTTCACTCTTTCTACACAACAGAAAGGGGAAGCGCGTACCCTTTCCCTTTCTCTCGCCCTCTTTCAAGTAAACGGCTCATAAGGGGCAGCGGCAGCGCGCCGCGTCAACCGCGTGCGTTCCCCCGAAGGAGCAGTGATGACAGTTCTGCGCGCGGGTCGCAGCGCCACGCCAGGGCTTTCCAGGGGGTGGGCTTTCCCGCAACTCTGCGGCTGTCGTCTGCTAAAGCGTTTCTCCGGCCGCTCGCGTCCGCCGCAGCCCAAATCCGGCCGGCCAAAAGAAATCAATCAAGAAGGGAATAAATTAATTACGATCCGCGATGCTCCGCATCACCCCATGGTTCCCCCGCGAAGATGGTGTACTTTTTCTAATCGCTCTCCTTCACGTGTTTGCCGCTAGGTACTCGCGCGCACAGCGGAAAGAAACACTTTCGATCATGCCTGACAAAATCGTCGCACCAGAGTCTTGCACGTAGCATGCGTACCAAGATCACTCTGGTTTGTGCCACTATGGGCCACGTGGTCCGTTGGTTGGTGGGGTTGGTGCAACGCTTTCTGGACGACAAGGCCTCACTGCTAGGTTTTTCACGTCACGTACTTAAAGCCAGCGCGGGGCGCAGCGAGGACAAGAGCTCCAGCCCATCATCTGGCGTCCGGAGGCAACGTAGGAAGTTCAGTACGAATGCCTCTCTTATCAAGATGTGCTGGTTGTTGACACTACGGGTCACACGACCACGTGCCGTCATAGTATCACGCGTATGACGCGATGTTCCAATAAATTTAGTGGGTGAACGCACGTTTCGGTAGTCACGCCCACGTTAAAGGGGCCCTGCAAGGACTGTTTTACTGGTTTTTAATTTGCACCGAACCTGAGCACACTGAACGTAGTAACTTAATGAAACTTTTCTTTTCTCGAATTTCGCTTTATTTTAAAAGTTATAGGCAAATTAAAATTACAAAAACAAGCAAAAAATAACCTCCTTCATGACGTCCTTGGTCGCTTGAGTGGCCGTGAACTAGAGGAGGGGTAGTGAGCTCAGCGAGCGCTCACGGCTGCCGCACTCCGTGTCGACGGCTCGAGAGGGCGCCACTAAAGCATGTTCTGGATAGGCTGTATGAAGCGGGCAGCCAGGGCGGCTCGCATTGCATTTGCTGCGCGATTAAACACTAATTCGGCATGACACTTCATTGGCCACAAACGACAGCAAACACGGGGTAAAGATCAGTTCAGAACGGGAGCCACTTCGCGCTGCCATACCGCCAAACGGCCAAACCGCAAGCCAAACCTGCTCGCCGAAGGCCTTCGAACGCTCGGAACCGGTCGGATCCTCGAGCCCGTATACGACCGCAGCGCCGCCGCGTACATCCGGGACCTTTCTACGCTCGCCGCTCGTCGGTGCCTGATCCCACTACCCCTTTCTAGTATGTGCCGCCTTTTCCACCGCTTGGTGGCGGGTATGTCGACGGGTCATTTCTTGTTTCCGTACTTTATAAACTGCATTTGTTTCTTTTCTGATCTAAAATACTGAACAAAAACTACTTTCATAAATAATTGAAACGGTTCGCGCCACTTATATTTTGTATTTCGACTAAAAAGAAGCTTTTAGCGGCTCTGACCAGTAGTAAGGCCAGGACCAAAGACTTCACATATCGCGCGCTTTCGGCACCGCGGGTCGCCCCCGTAGGTGGAGGAGGTTTCCGCGTCGTCCGGTTAAAATATGACGCACTGATATTTAGTTACTCTCTCCGTGCCCGCTGGCTTGCCCGAACCCCAAGAGATGTGGAAACCGCAAAAAAAGGTAGACGCTTAAATATGACTGCAGGGCCCCTTTAAGGACCAGAAAAGGGATAAGCTAACAGACAGCCGATTCTCTCGACAAACAAGCGAGTTGGAAACTCATTTACTCTATAAACCCGAGACTGAGAGTATCACACGAAACGCGACAACACCGAAGTCGCCGTAAGTGCGTCATAACACCAGCGTCCGAAGTCGACGCCTATACCTTTTGCGAGAAGACAAACGATCGGAGACTACGACAGACGGCGGAACTGCAGTTTCCTCCGCATGTTTACTACGCGTGGAGAGACGCTGAAAGCGTTCGCCCGGCACAACTTTGCTCACAAATGGGAAGGGGAAACGCTATGTGTACCAGCTTCTCTGTGCGCTCTTCGCTAAACTTGACGATCGAAGGTTGCTTCGACGTCCCTCGCAACCGAAGCACAGCGTCCGGAAGTTTCTTCCGGATCGGGTTTGGGTAATTTCGATTGAGTGCGAGACGGGGTGCAAGCAGACACAAATTCGTGTACAAGGACGACGGCATGACCGGGCAGACAGGCGATCGAAGGGAACGTTACTCAGACATGACGTGCTTTCCGACGAATACATGTTTACAAAAGAGTGACGAAAGTTGGCTGGCGTTGTTTGGTTTGCCGTGTTATGTGTTGCGCCTCGACTTGTGCGTTTGCGAGATATCGGCATTGCTAACAATATAAACAAAACATTAAAACTCAGAACAGCAGAAAAAAATTAAAAATCCGACAGTGTTTTTTTTTTTTTTTTTACAGCGGAGCTGTTAAGGGCTAGTTTCCCCAGGATCGTGTCGTCCTCAAATGACCTGATTACACAGAACTTTGGACATCTACCGCCATCTATGAGCCGACGGAGACAACCAGACAACCGGTTTGCCGGTTGTCTGATTGCCGCTCGTCGCTCATAGATGGCGGCAACCTTCCGATCCTTTCCATTCCTGGCTTGCCGACTTGCGGCCGGCCATTACTTGATTCCCTCTATAGTACAGCTTCGCTGGTCTTCCTTCTTCACCAGAGTGGAAAGGATAAAAGATTTTTTATTATTATTTTCTTTTTTCGTGGTTTCATAGTGTTTTCTAACTAACTCGTCTGCGCATACTTTCTCTCTTGCGACTAACAAACTATATTTTGGGTGCGGGCGGTTTCTGTTTGCCGCTCTCAATGGGGCTCTACGAATAGCGAGCTCGTTTCAGAATTTGTTAGTAGCCCAAAGAGAAAGCATGCAGACGAGTTAGTTGGAAAACACTATAAACTAAACCACGAAAAAGAAAATTAAAAATGCGCTGTCGTGTTGTCCGGTTTGTTCGCTCTTTATTTTTTTATTGTCCAGGTTTAGTTTATGTTGTTAGCAATGTCGTTATCTCGCGGACACACTAATTCAAGGCGCAAACAAAACATGGCAAAGTAAACGACCGCGGCCAACTTTCGACACTTTTCTTTTTGTAATCATGTATGCGTTGAAAAGCACGTCCATGTCCGTATAACGTTCCTATCGATCGTCTGTCTGTCCGGTCATGCCGTCGTCCTTGCACACGAATTTGTGTCTGCCCGTACCCTGTCTCTCACTCAGTCGAAATTACCTGAACCCGATCCGGGAGAAACTTCCGACGCTGTGCTTGGGTTGCGGGGGAGGTCGAAGCGCTCTTCGATCGTCCGAAGTTTGGGACACACGCATACAAAAAGTCTCGCAATGTTGGTCTTGTATGTGTGTCTCCCCGTGAGCGCTGAACCTTGCTGCTTTGTTTTAACGCAGAACACGTTTTGATGGCGAGAGTGACTTGGTGAAAACGCAAAAGTGTTACTGCGAGAGGGTGTCACCGCTGAAGCAGCGCTCCCTCGCGGGTTTCGCTTTTAGTCTCATCGGCTGGAGCATGTTGGAGGTAGCGATCATGTGACCCAACCGACAACCAATGGCGCTCTATGTCGCAAGTCGCAGTTCGAGTCTCGGTTATATAGTTTGATTACGCTGAAATTTACCGACCCAAAACGCATTCTAAGGTACGATCGATTTTTGTCGAGTGCACGACCGAACTACTGCCGCAAATATTTTTTTAACCTTCCTCTTTACCAAGAGGGCTGGAAAGCAGACTCTTGTAAAGTCAACAAATGTTGACTCTTCTAAAGCGATAGCTTTACGCGTGACACTTTGCAGGAATTTCGGTGTCGGCGTTTGTTGTCTGTCGTAGCAGCGAAGATGGGAAAAACCTTTTCTTCCCTCATGGGGCGAGGACGGGGCTGGGCAGTACAGTGTCCTCGAGATACTTTCGGGTATCTGTATCTTTGTATCGAGATACATTTGAATAAATGTATTTGTATATCAGTAGTAAAATAGTTTTACGGCGTACTTTGCCAGGCTTAGGTATCTCGATACATCTGTGTTCAAAAATTGACTGGTGCGAGGCTCCCAAAACTTACCTCCCCATGACATCTCTAAAAAGGGGGGGGGGGAGGGAGAGAGTTTGCATTCCACACTGCACAAGCAAGTTAAAAAAAAATGAAATAGCCAGTTGGGTCAGTCATTCTTCCCTGGACTCTAATTGCCTGTAGATTGCGTGGGTCCGGTTTTCTTATTCAATCTCTTTCTCCCCCCCCCCCCTTTTCCAGAAAATTATATTGTTCCAAACAGGAGATGAGGCGAAACAGGGCTCATTTTGGGCGGAGCATGTCCACGTCTTCTACGACGTCGAAGATGGTGATTTCTTGTCTTTAGCAAGATCAGGAGAGATCTATGTGAAGGCGCAACTTTAGCTACCCTATGGCCCACAGGAAAGACGTCTCAACGCTCCAGGACTTCCCCTCCATCAAGGCAGCCGGTATTTATTTGTTTCGGCAGCGGAGCTTCTCACTTTCGCTAGTCTGCAGTGGTACTGCGACCAAATCGTCGGTGCCTCGATGATAAGCTCCTTGAAAAGCTACTAACGCTATAGCGTAATGAGTTCACTTTTGAAGTTTTCGAATTCGTTTTCCGACCAAATAAACATGCATATTGCTCGAGAATTCCATTGTTCCTATTTCGTGCCATATTTAACACTTACGATACATTTGACGTTATTTGAGATGCACTGACTGCATCATTATATGGGTTTGTGAAGTATGACCTCGTTCGGGGTCACGCGAAAAGTGAAACTTTTTGTGTGGGGAACAGACAGGCCAAATTTTGAAGGTATGTGCAATGAGTGCAATATTTAATGACTTGGCACCTATACTTCGTTTCAGCTGAAGTCCATACGTAGCCGACGTGTATTTTCCTTCACCAATAAAAGATCAAGCAGCGTAAGAAGCGTAAGTCACGCGACCTTTTTTTACAGCGGAGCTGTTAAGGGCTAGTTTCCCCACGATTGTGTCCGTCCGCACAGGAATGTCGACACAACACTGGTTGCCGCCGTCACTCATAGATGGCGGTAGCTGTCCAGAGTGTTGTGTTTGCCGTTTGTCTGATTCCCGCCGTTGCTCATAGATCGCGGCAACCTTTCCTGCTTTTCCACTCTGGCTTGCCGACTATTCTTCGTTTCAGCTTGGGTCCAGACGCAGGCGATGCTACAAGCGCGAGCTCCGGGCTTTCAGCGTTCTCTGCCAAGCACGCGCGCTCGTGCAATGCAAGCACTGTTCAGGGCTACACGCTCGCGCTCGTAGCATCGGCTGCGTCTGGACCCAAGCTGAAACGAAGTATAGCGGACGGCACGGCCGGTCATGACTTAATTCCACCATAGTACAGCTTCGCTGGTCTTCCTTCTTCACCATAGAGCAGGGGTGGCCAGGCTGACCCGGCCTAAGAGCCGCAAACAAAGCCACGAAACTTCCAAGAGCCGCGGGGGTGGGGGGGGGGGCAAACTTTTGTCTACAGCAACAAACGAAACTCGAACTACTTTCAATCTTTCCGAGTCAAAAGCAGTCCAACTGTACATAAGGAAGCACAAAACAACCAAACCGCAACCTGTCGTTCGATTTCCAACTCGTTCCATATTTCTCTTTATGGTAAAGTGCTCCTGTGACCGGGAGGAGACGGGGGTGGGGGTGGGCGTGTAGAGGAGGGGGCCGCGAGCCGCACTTTAACAAGCGAAGAGCCGCAGCTTGGCCAGCCCTACCATCGAGGAAGGGCTGAAGGTTTTCTGTTTATGATTGGTTCACCGATGATAGAACCCGTACATAAACATGACGAACACCACAATGTTGCCCTTTTGACGCTGTCTCATTGATACCCTCAACGCTGTGTCTCGACTTAACGTAAAACAAAGTAATGAAACACGAAAAAATATTTAAGTGCACTTTTTGAAGGTCTTGGGAAGATGTAACGATCAACGTAACTATGCGTTACCCTTTACTTGAAATAGGTAACGCATGTATGTTGCTCGTTACCGTCTTTAAAATGTAACGAGTACGTTACTACGTTACAAAAAACTTTAACTAAAACTGCATCTGAAAGTAAAACTGTAATGCGTTACCTGTTATGACGTTATTAGCAACGCGTTACCTCCAACACTGCTTATACTAAATCACACTTTGGCAGTATATCCACTTGCTACGCGTAATGTAGGGATTGTAGAAATGCCCACCGTTCGATTTCACTATAACACCTTTACTTCTCGAACCCAACTCGAAGCGTATAATATATGTTTTGCCAAAACTCGTCCCCTTGCAACCGCCTTCCCCACAAAAAAAAAAAAGGCGTGGGTATTGTTTATACAGTCTAGAACTTAGTCTGCCTCAACGGACGACTTGGCTCTCAGCTGTAGATGAGAAATTTAGCCACTTCACTACACCCGCTACCCGGGGGACTTTAACGTGCATCACGCAATAACGATACACAAAAGCACGCCGGTGCAATGCTCATCCAGGTCGAAACAGGCAGAGGTGGGGATTGAACCCAGGATTTCTGGGTTGTGCAGCGCGAGCTTTCGCTCCACGCGCTCCGACCTGATGTGCGCTATAGCCCACTCGGCCACCCATCCCCAGCTTCCTTAACAGAGCTTCGTTTTTCTGCATGCGTCCTCGTCTTCGCACATCGCTGAACGTCAACATTACCCCCTGCATTCACATCTCAACAACACCAGGAAAACCTGCGCCTTCGCCTATACGTCGTCACAAAGGCTCCCACTAATGGCGCCGCCGCGCCACGGCCGTACTCCGTCCCATGGGGCCAGGAGCGAGCGCGGAGGGAACGGCTGGCTTCCGCGGCTCGCGACCGTAGTAGCGCCCCCACCGACCACCACCAACGAGAGCCGGTTTGCCCGCTTACTTTACCGATCACTCGTGGCAATCGTCAGTGACATCCACGACGTCTATGTGCATTAACCACTTCGCGCCTTCCGTCTTCCGGTATACGTGGTACGAGACCATTTTGCCCGCATTGCGCGAACGTGTTACGGCTATCGCTCGTACACTTCTTGGCACACGGTGGGCGGAAAACCTTACCACCCTTTTCGTCCGTCCCTCCTATACGTACTATTGGCTTGGACACGTCTAAATGACCGATTGATCGATTACTGGGCAAAAAAACAACCGACGCGTTTTGCCGACGCAGCTGAAAAAGCTTTATGACGTCACGAGGCAATGTCCTTCAGTAAACCACTATCTCAATAACATGTTCATTTGTCCTCTCTTGTAAAACTCAGTCTCAAAAAAAAAATACTGTAGTCACTGACAACTTAAGAAACGCAGGATGTGGCACATTATGTTCACGCTTAAACGATGATCTGTCAAGAGTAAATATCTTAAATACTTGTGCCGGCGATATGATGATTCTTAAAGATTGGCAATTTAGGAGCCCACGATATCGGCTCTCTTTCCGCAGAAAAACACGATCATAGACGGAAATCGCTGCGGCCCGCGAACTCAGAGTCGCTAAGAATGCACGATTTTCATACTGAATAACCCGAGCAGAGCATCTTTAAAGGGCCCCTGAGAAGAGAAAAAAAGTGTTCTTTAAACAGTCTAATTAATAAGACGCGCGTGCCAAAAAATAAAATTTGTACGTGAAAAAAAAGCTTTTAGACCAATATTGACGGCGTGAGATTTATATGAAATTCTGCACGCAAAGTCCATGATGTCACAGAATGGTCATTCGCCCTTTCGACCTCAACAAGATGGTCATTCGATCTGTCCACCTCAACGCGAAGGCGAAGCCAACCCACCTCTCCTCCACGCGCCCGAAATGCCGAGAAAGAAAACAAGTGGAAAGGAGGTGACTGCCGATTAAATCGCGTCTCGCGCCGTCAATATTGTTCTAACTTTTGTTCCCGTAAACCTTATTGATTGTGTAATGAGTGTCCCAACCAGACTGTTAAAAAAATTTTTTAGGGGCCCCTCGAAGATGGGATTGGACAGCATTTGTTCGGCGGGACGCGCTCGCAAATTAGCGACTAGTACATGTTCGCGTAGACTTTCTACCTTCAACAGATAGTTTGGTCCGCTGTAACTCACTCCGATGCACCCAACATCGAACAGGATTCTTTTTTCTGGTGAGCGACGAGCGACCTCACCAAAGACCGCCTGCGAGCGACTCCCGGGCGGCGAGCGAAGTTTAGTAGCGAATCTGAGCGCTGCGACGAGCGATAGCAAGTCCTCCGCCCCAGCGACGGCCCATAGTTCGTCGCTGATCGCCAAGCTTTTCGCTTCGCCAAATCGCCTACGTGAATAAAGTGCCCAAATCCGCGCGAGAATCAAGACCGCGACGAGTGAAGCACGCACACACAGCGATGGATAAGACTGCGATAGGCCTTGCTGTATCGACTCGACATTTGCAAGAGGTCGCACCGGGTTTCAACTACTTTTATTTCCTGTAAAAACGTCACAAATGAGATGAATATATCCGGTGTCTGAAGTCTAGACCACAATCTTGTTTCGTCGACCCATAGACAGTTCGATTCTATCGTATGTAACAACCTCGGCGATGGCTGGGGTGTCCAGCAGGTTGCGCACCAGCGGGAAAGTAGAAGCCGGCAATGGCTGACGGGTCACGTGATGCCAAGATGGCGGCGACCATGCGAAGTTGCCTGAAAGCTTCTATAAAGCCAATTTTTTCGCCAAATACAGCGAGGAAACTGATTCGGTATGTAGTTCTCGTGACGTCAGCTCATATGCCAGCCTTTTTCCGTTTAATTTAGCGGGGAAACTGAATTGGTGTTTATATCACGTGACGTCAATTTCCCCGCTAAATGTAGAGGGAAAATGCACGAATGGACGCACGGATAGACAAATTTTGGACTGCGGGGGAGGGGGGATACCATTAAAAAGCACTTAATTCTTTAAAAATTATTAATCGTGTTCTACGGTTCCCAAGGTATCAGTATACAAAGATAGCACGCGGACGTCTTACGCTGTGCCTGGAGCGCGGGTCTTCATCGCTCAAGCCCGTTTTCGATACTTCGACCGGACGTTGACTCAACACCTAAATCAAATCTCGGGGTTCTGGCCACATTTTATTTTTTTTCGAGGCGAACATCGATCAGCGGTTGTAAAATGCGCGGCATACCGGAAGGAAGCGCGGGAAGGCCGTAAACTGTGATGAATGGAGGCGTATCAGTTTCCTGCGGGGTACAAACACAAGTAAGCAAGAAAAAAAAAGGCGAAGCAGGTCGGAGTGAAAACTAGAAAGAAAGCCATCAAAATAAAACAAATAAAGAAATAGACAGGGAAACAAAATGAGCGATGCGAAGCTGAATTAGGCATCGGAGGAAAAATTAAAGGAAGGTCCATTGGTGAATCTTCTAGGGAATGCGCTATAGCCTATAGCTAGTGACAGGTTAAGAAAAGTTTTCTGACTACGGAAGACGAAGTGGACGGCAGTGTTGCCATCTCTTTTTTTGCGCGCCGCTAAATTGAGATCAGAAAGTCACTAAACAGTCGCTAGATTCGCCAGGAAGTCGCTAAAATATTCGCTGAATTCCAAAAGATTATTAAACCTTTTTAAAGCAAGTGAACCTCAAACAATCATATCTCAGGTATTTTGAGAGGTTAAACTTACACTGAAAAACAGCTAGGGTGGCTTTATTTGTAGTAATATTTGTAATGTCTCTTGACCTTTTTGATTGTCGTTCAAGACTGATTTTCGTCTGGCGATTGCAACTTTTTTCCACAGCGCACTTAGACATGTCAAGGCTATACCCTCTATACCAGTTTAGAGTGAGCAGTTTAATACAAAACCAGGCTTTTCCTTACTGCGCGCATAATACTGCTAACAGAAATGTTCTCCAGAAAAAAGTCAAAATGTGGTAAAACAGAATGCAGTTATTCACAAACAATTCCCAGGTAAAATTAAGTCCGCCTGACACCTCCCAAAACAGTTCAACAATCTTCTGAACGTTTGGCGGAGATCACGTGGGTACGTGGGCGCGGGAGAGATGGTCTGCAGTGTTGACAGTGCTGACATTTTTTTTCTTTTAAGCGCGCCGCTAAATTGATCATATATCCAAAGCAAACTGGACTATAGAAGCAAAAGGGTTTATCCCGCGATCATCTCTAAAATTGTTCAAAATAACAAGGTTACGGTTGAACACCTAAAGTCGCTAAAAAAAGTCGCTAGCCGCTAAATTAGAAAAATCCGTTGCTAAATGTATAGAAAATCGCTAAATCTAGCGACAAAATTCGCTAAAATGGCAACGTGTGGACGGAATGCTTAAGGAAGGAGAATGTTTCCTTCTCTCCTCTCCAGCGTTCCGTCTGCTTCCTCCTCTTCTGACCTCCTTTCCTTCGAAAACTTTTCCTTCGGGAATCGCCACACAAGTCCCACTTTGGGAAACGCTAGCTTTTCTCCCGTCTCTTTGTGGCTTGGTTACGGGCTCAGCATTAGCGTTTCCCAAATGGGGACGTGTGTGGTGCTTCCTGCTGGTCATGCAAACGCATTCCCCAAGAATCCGCCAATCTATCTTCCTTTCATTTTTTACCACCTACATGAATCGGCGCTAGTACTTGGTTCAGACTCCATTTTGTAACATAAACCAAGGCATACACGCTCCGAACACCTGCAAGTTGAGACTCGCCCTAGCATCCGAGCGCGCGCATTGGCTTCCGCCCTGTGACATCACCTCTTTCCCGCCTTTGTCCTTTTCTACTCTCCTCCTCTCTACGTGGAGCGATTCCCTTTCCACTGTTTTGTCTGCAGAAGAATGCCGTCAGCTTTTCCCTGTCATGTGGGTAGTCGTGTGGGTACTCATGCAAAAATGCATAAATAAATATCAAGTCTGGACTATCTCCCTGGTTTAGAAAAAGTTGTTTATCACGGTTGTGTTTCGACAGCGTGAGGTCGGTCTGCCTTTGAGGTATGGCGACTCCGGTTTACGTTGACCTCGTTTAGGAATCATCGTCTGTAAGTTTAGACAGGCGCGAGCCGGGTCCGCCCGGGTCAGCCTCAATCGGCGCCTCGATGGATCGGTTATGCGGGAGCGCAGCTCGTCTGCTTCTTTGGAGTTACGGTGACGTCAGAACGACGCCGAGCTCTGATTGGCTATGACTGGAAGGGCAGTGGGTAGACCTCAAGTGCAGCTTGCTTTGAGGTCGACCCACTATCCTTCCAATCAGAGCCATTCAGGAGCTCGCTGTCGTTCTAACGTCATAACAACCCACTGCAAAGAAGCAGACGAACTTGCGCTCCGCTATAGATGAGAAATTTAGCCAGTGCTGTGCGACTGCTAGCTTGGGCCCCTCAACGTGCTTCACGCTGTAGTGATACACGACCGCATGAAGCTACAATGCTCAACCAGGTCGAAATGGGCATGGAGTGAGGACTCTGAACCCGGGTCCCCTAACTTCTGCAGCGCGAGCTTTCGCTTCATTATGTAACTTTAAAGGTAAAGATCGTTGCCACTTACTTTTTTGCCAGCGATTTTTTTTACTTTGTTTAGTTTTTGTTTAGCAAGTCGATGGCCTGTCATTTCAATCAATTTAACAAAACCCAGAAGCATATATCGTACACATTGGATGTTTCGCCAGAGTGAGGTCGCCCTGCCCCTGAGATGTTGGACAACTCTGTTCGAGCTGGATGAGCAATTTAGTAGCCAGTGCTGCATTGCTGCCAACCTGGTCTTCTATACATTAGCGCGCACGCATCGGCCAGCGGTAAATTATCCGCCCGCGCGCCAATATCTACGGCGCGCTCATTCAGGTCGAAACTGGCCAAGTGCGAGGATCGAACCCAGGAATGATCCCAAGATTAATTGAACAATCAGTAATAAAAAATAAAAATAAGGTCTAAGCGCCGGTGATGTTAAGCTTTATAGAGGCTGGAAGTGCTCTTCAAAAGGGCGGGGAGGGGGGGGGTTGTATGATCTATGAACAGTTGCCGAGAAATGTTCCTTGACCGTAACGTCCCAAAGCCGCCGACGGTGTTGGAGGACTCCATGAATATAGCGTCAGAAATATTTCCTTTTTTTTTTTAAATGCGAAATGGCGTTCTTACTGAAGCTTACGCGTATAACTGTAATTTAGCATCAGGAAAAAAGAGAAGTGTAGAACTCGAGAGCGTGGCCAGTTGGCTCGGTTGCCAAACACCTGCGCCGTGAACTCCTGCCGGCCATACAATGCAACTGTGAAGGAAAAACAAATATATGCAACAGAGAAAAAAGAATGTAAACAGAAGAGGCAGGAGAGAGGACTCTGAGACGCTTCGAGGAAATATTTCGCCAGCTGTGCAACAACATGGAAAGCAACAAGACACAAAAACGGTGCAAGAAAAGAAAGTACTCTGACGACGCTGATACGGCATCGCATGCCTGGAAGGCCGAGACTGAAGTTAGCGTCCGCTGCTTTTCTTGGCTGCTTGATTAATAAATCAAAATAAAACGGAGATTTTTTTACGAATATAGTACTACAGCAATGGAGTAATTAAAGAGGGCCAATTAGCATAGCACTGAATTCGGCGCCTTTTTGCAATAAAAATTGATAGAAACTACCGCCGCTACACAGTCCAAACGTGAAGACAAAAGAGAGAAGAGAGAGAGAGCCAGGCGCAATCTTGTCGAAACCACATTCTTGTGCAGCTCGCTTGCACCTTTGCATTTTAATTGCATTATAAGCACAGGCAAGAGTTTGCAGCCTTGAGGTGTGCTTTAAGGCTAGTTCACACACTTGCGACTGTTTACGACCGGAGAGGCTAAAAACCACTTTTAAGCCCCTTACGTGGCTGCGTACGATCGTCTGCGTAGCAGTGTAGCCTGTAGTAAGCAGTCGTAAGTGTGAGAGCCTCACTCGAGTCCCACGTTGCAGTCGAATGATTTTTTTTGTGTGTAATCGATTCAACGGGTGATGAAGAAAAGAACGATTAATATATTTGTGCCTCGTGCTGCTTTTGATATTGTGTGTCTGCAGAAAATGCCACTCTCTAACCAAAAAAATAAATGAAAAGCAAGAACGCTCTCAAACATTAAAGAAAAAACTCTTGGCTTTGTAATTTTCACCGCAATAGTAACAACAACAACAAAAAACACGTTAATTAATGCCCTGATTAAAGCACAGCGCGTAACGATCAAATCCTGAGGTCAATGGCGCGTAGGATGTGCCATATCTGTTAACGAGGGTTTCGAAACCTTGCAGCCATGCGTGTTTTTTCATCAAAATTATAAATGACGAGCGCTTAATTCGATCATTACGCCAATATATTCCGTGGTTTAAGACCAGCTTTATATTTAGGCAAACTGTGCACCGTCTGAAACAAAGGAAAAATCAATTTAGTAAAGTTGAACATCGTCCTACACTTATGTAAAGACAGGCTGCTGTCTAAATTGGGAAAGAAAATTACAACTTTTTTTTTATTGCTACCTCAACGTTTACCGAGTACCTCGTCGAGATATTTGTACTACAGTGTTTGATTACTTTTTCATCGATCGGGACACTAATAGGATCTGAAAGAGAAGCACGCTTAAAGACAGAAAGCAATTGCGAGTAATAAGCTGCGCAGGTTGTTTTTAGTGTTAATGCGGCTTTGGGCTTCCCTCTTCAACCACATTGTTTGCGAATAGACCGATCTCACCAAGCTTTCGGCGCATGCGTGACGCCGCCGCCATGACTTTAGTCATATTTAGTCAGCGTTACTAGAACAACTCAGTTGGGAAACTGCCCTAGAGCCTGCTCTGATAAACGACACCGATCCGTACTCGCGCAGCGCCGCCATTTCTCCCGCAGCGGCAACTCGGGGAACTGCACGGCTGCGTCGTATCGGTTTGGGAGTATTGCATTCGATAGCGTCCGCTGTGACTGTTCTATTTCGGCTTTCATCGGCCTTTTTGGCGCCGAAACATACACGTTTCCAGGGATGCTAACCCCTTTCTCCCAAGCGGCCGTGGCCGCGAATTACTACCGAAGTTGGGACGTTCCCAGGTCGGGACACGCTACCTAAAATCACTGGTGAAGTGTGGTTCTATAGAAATAATATTAATTGTGCCGCAAAACCTTGTAAACTAAAGATTTTAGAAAACATCGCGCGCCTGCTATTTTGTACTAACCTCCAAATTGGAGCATGTTGTTGCGTAAAAACAAAACGAAAAAAAAACTGTTTTTTGTAGGAACGTTTATTGGAGGCTCCAATAAACGTTCCTACAAAAACAGTTTTTTTTCGTTTGTTTTTACGCAACAACATGCTTTCTAAAAGTTCATGGTGACCACAACAAAGAAAATCGATTGAGCCGCCATCTTGGCAACTCGAGCCTGGGACTTTCTGTACTCTAAACGTCCAGTGACTCTAGCAGTAGCCATATAAAGCAACTTTCATGTTTCATCTCGTCGCTAAAAGGTGGTGCTGTGATTGTATTTAGCTCAGAGCCGTATATAGAGCCAATACTGTACACGGCTCTGAATTAGCTCGGTCTTGGTAGACGCCAGCGGCCCAAATTTCAAGTGTGAGATTCCCTAAAGCCGCGTTTATCCTCGAAAAAGTGGCGCCATTCATTGTTGTGGAAACGCTCGAGGCACGTGCCGCGCGCCCCTTCTCGGAAGAACATGGCGTCTGAAATCTAGCTCAGTGCTGCGCTGTGCCGCCATGATCTTCCCAAGGGCTGCACGTTGCACGTGCCTCGTGCATCGACGCACCTTACGCTACTTTAGAAATATGAAGGGGCTTTAACTTTCCCAACCTGAGTGTTTTAGTAACGTTGTCTTTAGTCCACAGCCGGCAGGCAGGCGGCAGTACACACACGAGACGGGTTGGCGCGATAGCCACTGAAGTATAGCGGAGGGAGGGTTACGTTGGTTTATGCCCACTGCAGCAACAAAAACGTGGCCGGGAATGCCACCAGTCGAGCGCTCGCCGTAGAAAGCCGCGCGCTCGCGCCGTATGGACAAATGTACTCACCACTGTACATTAGAGGGTTTGAGAATAGGGGGACCCAGCACCTTGGGAGATCACCCGAGAAGCATGGTGCTCCGCACTGCGCGTGCGCAGAACTTCTGCGCACCAAATCGCTGGTGTCTCCTATTCCAAGACTCCTTATTAGCGCACGTTTTCAATCACTGTAGGCAGAACAGTTCTCCTTGTTGGTTCGGGCAGTGCTGGATGATGATGATGATGGTGGCTTGCGGCTGCTTCCTTTAAATCGGGCGGTCTCGTGTAGCTAGGGACCCAGCATGTGGGTTTTTCTTGGCCCCTTTGCTGCACAAGTAGCAAAGGGAGGGGTAGCATCGTCGGCCCCCACGCGGCCAGAAAAATTCCCATTGCTTCTAAGCGAAAGCAAGAGCCGTTGGGGAAAGCCGTTCCCTATAGAACGGCCGTGGTGAGATCTGTTCCGGTGACATGGCAGGAAATTGCGGAGGCATTTTATGTCTTCCGCATTCCGTGCAGTGCTCGCCGAAATGGCATGACGTATCATGACTACCGAAGACGTTATCCGTCGACATTGCATATCATATAAGCAATGCGGAGAAGCGGAGAAGAAAACCAGCTCACATATGTTCAATACTTCGCCGCCAAAAAAAAAATGATAAAAAATAAAAGCTGGTAGTGCATTCAATGTAAATCTGCTTAGCCCGTTGGGATTCTGGAGTTGAAAGAACGATAAAAAAATAAAAACGGTGGAACCACAACGTTCTCGTTTTTGAGTGTGTATTTTGATCTTTTGTTGCCCATCAAATACGTAAATTTTTGCTTGCACCGAGTTTAAGTTTTTTTTTTTTTTGGTGGAGGGGGGGGAGGGGAGTTTTTCATATGGTCTGAGACTATACTTCGTTTCAGCTTGGGTCCAGACGCAGCCGATGCTACGAGCGCGAGCGTGTGGCCCTGAACAGTGCTTGCATTGCACGAGCGCGCGTGCTTGGCAGGGACGCTGAAAGCCCGGAGCTCGCGCTTGTAGCATCGGCTGCGTCTGGACCCAAGCTGAAACGAAGTATAGTTGAAACGTTTTTTTTTTTTTTCAATAGAAAGAAAGAAAGAAAGAGAGGAAGAAGTTATTGACTGTCTAATGCGATTCTTGGGACTGAAGTCGCATTGTTAGGAGCGCTGGTTTTCTTTTACCCAAGATAGGACTATACTCTGTTTCACCTTATGTTGTACCGCAGGAAAGGCTACAAGCGCGAGCTCGTTGCTCTATTGCACACCTCGGCGGCACAAGCTCTCGTGCACCAAGGGCATGCAGCTGCCAACGCTTATGAGCTCGCGCTTCTAGCCTTCGCTGCGGATACGACATAAGGTGAAACGGAGTATAGTAATAACTCTATGCGACTGAATCCAATATATTAGAATGCTTATAGATAACCAGTCGCGATGGAATGTATAACGTGATACTGTTATGTGTAATGTAATGCTTTAAGAAACGACTTCTGTCTTCAAGCTCTTGTTTGAACAAGTAGTTGCGTGGTAAAGGAACGCATAAAAAAACATAACAAAAACAAATATTGCTTTTAGCCTGTTTCAGAATAGTCTGCAAAATTTTCGCAGAACGTTGATAATCGGCAAATTCCTTTTTTTTTTTCCTTTGCTTTTACACATAAATTTTTGTTTTCTTACTTGGGCCAATTGTGACCTCCTAAATGCTGTTTTTCTTTAGCGATCCTGAAAAAATATTTGACATTTAAGAACCCTAATGGATTTTCCTTGTTTAACGTAATATGCCTATACTGCGTAATACATCATGTATAAAATAAATAACGTTATAGTTAAAAATGCCAACCAACAAGCAAAGAAAATATTGACTTATAAAAAGCACAACTTTTAATATGCTACCGTCATATAAAACATGAGCTCGCGTACTTGGCACATCAAAGGTGTATTTATCAGGAAAAAAATCTATCATTTCAATTGTCTCGTAAAGGAATCGCGGGAAAAGGGTGGCATTACGGAATCATGACTGATGGATAATAAATATAATGGCTCTACAGGAACTTAAGTTCGTAGCTTGCGCGTGTAAGTCATGGTGGATATAAACCAGACACATTCTCTTCGAACAGAACTAATTCACATTACACAAACATAAAAAACCTCAAAGAAACCTTTGACTCAAGAAACATGTATAAACCTACTAACCAAAAACTTTTGTTCCACATATACGAGTGGTGAATCTCACTTGCGTCAGTATGATTTTTTTTTTCCATGACAGTACTATATGCAACATATTCGTTAAAAAATCTTATTCAGAAGCAGCAATGTTTAGCGCAAAAAACGAGGACAAGAAAGAGACACAAACACGGCGCCGTGTTTCTTGTCCTCGTCTATTGCGCTGAGTTTGCTGTCATGGATTACCAACTAGCCCAATTAGCAACCCTAGTTTTTCAGAAACATGATCAATAAAAAAAGTTACCTAAACTAATAGATGTCAGGGCGCGAACTTATGTACCTACGTGATGGACATCACAGGATCACTTTTATATGAGACAATAAAGGTTATACTGTAAAAAAGCTATAATTAGTTCATCAAATTCACATACTAGTAACCGAAAATGAATAAAGAAAAGTAAAGGGTATAGACTAAAATGTATAACTGGTGAATGTCACTTCAACAAAGATCATTGTAGTCGCAGGTACACATGAACTACCGAAACATTACAAATCCAATAATTCCGCGCAAATTACCTAATTACGGTAGATTAAAAAAATGTATGGACATATATAAAGTGATTGATGTCAATTACTCCAAAATTACTCGCGTGACATATGGTAGAGGTATTACTACAAAACATTCCAATTTGCTAATTAACGCAAGAACGACAATAGCCCAAAGTCAGTAGATATAAATGGCGCAAACTCGCAAATAGTCTGCGGGGGATACTACTTGATTCAAAATCACCGTGACCCAATAAAAGTGCATCTAAAAAACAGTCATTAAAACTAGAAAAAATAATAGACTCTAGAAATAAATAACCTAAAAGCGAATAAACACAAAGGACGCAACCTAACGTCTGTAAGTGGCGGATCTCACTTGAGCTAAAATTGTTTTGCAGAAATATTTGAGGTGTATATAGCACAAACATTGTTAATCTAATTAACATAATTTTAGTATGGTTACTAACCGTGTCACTATAGTTAGTGACAGATTAAAGCTTCAGGTGAAGTTCCTCCCACCTCTTTTCATGTATCTACTACACGTGCATTCAAACCATAATTAATGCATAAAGTCTAGAATTAAATTATATAAAAACCTATATTCGTGATGGAGCGTGAACTCACGTATGTACGTGGTGGATGTCACTTGGCCCAGGAGCGCGAACACGACGACGACACGAACGACGGTGGTACGACTCCGCCGTCGCAGCATACCATCGGTGACGGTCTCGTGCTCACTGTCGGACGCAGCATCGATGCTACCGTCGCGCCCGCATCCCGGCTACCACCTTTAACACCGCCCTCGAACAAAAGTTCGACGGTTTTCCGGGACACCGGGACAGAAAGTCCGAGCGGACGACCGACAATCCCGTTCGAGATCACCGTATCTCGAACGCGGTACAACTCTGGTTGCGGACGCGAGCACGCAGGCCACACAGGCGACCAACGGACCAACGGTCCCCGACTGCACCAACCGCGCGGAGCCTATGTTACGCTCTCGACCGCCGCAAAAGCGAAGACCCGACCAGAGGAGCGCGATAAGAGTGATTGCTTTAGTTTCCGCGTTGTACGCGGAGTGGCGCCACTAGACAGTTAGCGCAGTGTTCAAACGCGGACGCCCGCGCGCGAAACGGACAACGGCTTCCCGCTGCTCCACAAACGGCGCGGAACCTACGCTACGCCCTCGACAGCATCAAAAGCAAAGAGCTCGACCAAAGGAGAAGAGCTGAAAAGGCCTGTTTTAGCTGCCGCGCTGCACGCAGAGCGGCGCCACTACACACAGTTGTTTTTACCTTAAGATGAACCGCGTTGGAGCTACAAGCCATCGGGGTCAATTGAGAGCTTGGAAAGTGTCAGGTGTCCTTCGGGTTGGGCGGAGCGACGCGTGGAGCGCAAAGTCACGTGACACGCTCCGAACTTCGGATTGGTTCCTATGGCTCCTAGCGTCCGTTGCGGTCCGCGGCAAGGTAAAACAGAGCAAAGATAGAAAGCCCAGCGGTAGGGAGAGCTCGTCCCCTTGGGAGACATTCCTCATTCATTGAGCTCGGGGGAGGTAATGGTTTCTTGCTTGCATAGGTCATAACGCAACAGCTCGGTGTCTTCCTTTGTTTCCCTTCTCGGTTTGTCTGGCGGCGTTCATTTGCCTGCATTCCCTTGTCCTTGCTTTTTATGATGTTTGTTTTGTCTAGTGTTGTCTCGTTTATATGTTTTTATTTTCTTCTTTTATGTCGCAATCTATTTACACCTTTTTTCACCCCACTGAGGGCACTTCGTTTGTTGTCTGACTGTAAAGAACAAAAACTATTAAAAAACACACATAAAAATGAGAATTCCACTAGTTGCTAGCTGGTCGGCCGTTATCTAGACGCCTCTCGTAGTCTTAGTACCGTGAATCCCACGTCACAGGGATAAGGTGAGGAAGGTGGTACTTTTCTTTCTCGCCCTGTTAATCTCTATTCACTCATCCCCACCAAGAGTGGCCAGCCAGGAGATTACCTCCGGACTAAGTTCTATAGGAAAAAGTCTTCCCGAAACAACATATAAAACAAAACTCATACGTTTGTGACCTCCCAGCTGGTATCCTCCGTTTCACATTATGGTTGACCACCGCTGACGTCACGAGCCATCGGAGCCAATCCAGAGCCGTGTAAGTGTCACGTGGTCTTAGCGAGAGACGGAAGGCCCGAACGCTGCGGACAATCGTGAACTGAAATCGAGTAGTTTGTAGGCTATCTAAAACAAACTAACAAAAACTATTCCTGCGTCACGTCCGCCAAGAACCACAACCAAAACCTTAAAAAAAATGGAGGAAAAGATAAACAGGGACACTTTAGCAGACGACGAACTTTTCTTCGGCTATCGTCTGCCGCGATTTCGCTTCCGCGCTGCCGCCTTTTCGAAGAAGTCTCTCGAAGTGCGACCTCTTAAATCCGTCTTAAATCGAGTTTTAACCAGTCCTAACGAGCTGCAATGAGTTCGCACTCATTAAAGCGCTCTGCCGTCTGCTCGTTTCCCTTCCGAGTTCGTTCCTCACCTATCTCGTTTTGCGCGTCCGTCTGGTTCCCTAATTGCGCGGGGAAGCGAAAGGAGCGGGGCTTGATTTGCGAGATTAAGAGTGTTTCCGGGGCGAGCTAGAACTAAGAAAATAAAAATGGAATAAAAATAATACAGAATAGTTGCAAAGACTGCGCCACCCGTACATTGGACTTTGCCGTATTCTCTCTTCCAGACAGAGCGCACGCTCGCGGAGATCGATTCTACAGAGCGCGAAGGCTTGACGGCTTTCCGCCGCGGTTCCTAGATGGCGTTGCTGATAGCGGTTGGGACCTTCAGTGGTCCGCACGCTGATCCACTGAAATTCTTATTACACTTTTTAACGCGATAGCGCTAAGGAGTTCGTGTCGCAGAAAAGCCGGCGTCGGTGACGTGACGCGAAAATCCTGATTGGTCGATAGGGTCATGACGTCACATCCAAATGACATCGCGCGGGAATTTCAAACAATCTACAACGCACTCATGAAACTTGATGTCGCGCGTGGAATGAAAGTGATTAAAACATGATATGTAATGCGAATTAAAGGTCGCCGCATGTATCAAATGATTTCACTTTATAAAATAATTCATTTGCCCTAAAGAAAAATATGAAGAACTTTAGGCGGGATTCAAACCAACGATCCTTCGGTTCCGAGCCAGCCACGCTATAAAGTAGGTTACGTGAGGCACGCTTGCCGCGTTCCGCTTTTAAAATATAAGCTTAAGTGTCCTCCGAGTTCTTAAAATTATTATTGATACCAGTACAAACATGAATAAAATACACATTTAGAGTTGATATACTTTCTGGTCAATCGCAGAAATATGTATTTTATGAAAGCGTTTTAACAGGTGTGAAATAAGCAAAGAAAAACTATTATGGGCACTCGCTGAAGTTTGTACCCCATTAAGAATTTTAACAATGTATGTGTATTGAACACCAACCAAAAATCGCGGTAAGGTCGTATGTCTTTGTTTATAAGATTGGTTTATAGGCTAGCTTACGAGCAGCCTTCGTTATGATAAGCTAGTAGCCTTGATATCATACGCTAGTAACTTTCGTTATCATGCCTTTCATAGGCAAATTTACCGTCTCCCGTACCACTGTTTTAAATTAAATATGCCTCACTAGCGAACAAACAATCGACGCTGCATGCTTATTTATAACAAACAATTTTTGTTTGGCAATTCGCTTATAATTTCTGCTATTCTGCAGCATGTAGGTAACGCTCAAGTGTAAGGTTCTAACATAATATATTTGTTCATGTTTGGGAAACGTGAGTTTTAATGGCCCAGGGTCATGACTATCGGCATAAGCAAGTCATCTGGTTGACGTAGAGGTAGGTTAACCAAGGCCGGGATCAGACACAAAGCAAAAATGAAATAAACGCCTTGTACCATCAAAGACCGCTGTTAAATCCTTAAAAAAATGTTTGAGTTCTCATTGATGAAAATTATCCGGTTATAACGACTGAAATCGAAGCTCTATGCAGGGAAATAAGTCAAACCTGGAACGCCGCTCCTTGAACGTACATTGAATTTACAGTCAGCGACAAGTTAGAAATGCAGTTCGTCGCCGCGCAAGTAAAACCTGTGGTGAGCAAAGAGCGCTGTGCAGAAGGAAGATATTCCGACTAATTTCTTAGCCTGTCACCGGAAACACATCTAGATCCTAACCTTGAGGAAGAGAATTAGCTCTTATCCGTCCTGGGTTGCCTTCTGTTTGTTTACAATCTAATGTCCTCGCAGTTTTATTTTTGTCCTTGGAGGGGAAAAGGGAAAACGACGCAATTTGCTAATTTTATGGTCGCCTTACCCGTGGTTGTTTTTCCAAGTCACGCTTAAGGACAGGTACTTAGCCGTTGCCATATACTGTTTTTTTTCCCTCGTTGTGGTACAAAGTCACTGTCACGCACTGTCGCCTCGCTTCCCTTATCCTTTCCATGGGTTGTTTGCCTGTGTTTGCAGAAGGTCACCTTAATCACGAAGTTGTTTCGAACTCCAGCCCTTCGCACGTTTTATTTCAGCGGGGATGTTTTTCTCTTCAATTACCCTCGCGGGCGTGTGTTTGTGTAGCGAGTTTTTGAGCCTTTGCATGTTTATGCATCTGCACCCGTGTATTTACGACTGAGCATGTTTTGCCTCCGTGAGTTTAGTGGGTTGAAGTCGTTCTTTATATTTATCATCGATGCATATGTGTCCTATGGTTTCGGGCGAACGCACCAACGACGCTCTTCGCGAACGGGCGATGCGTGTCAGAAAAGAGCATGTAGCGATGTTTGGTCGTATTTCTAATAGCAAAAATGGCCCACATATATCTTTTTTTTTATATGGATACATAGACTAAGGTTTCGTCCTAAAAGTACGATTTCAATAACACTTTTTAAGGTTCGTAAGCTGCGCAAAATTGAGCATGTGAACGAGACCGCACGCAAAACATGCGTCCATTCGGAGCGACGCGCCCAAGCCCAAAAGTGAAGCCCGGATAAAAGCGTGGCCGCGAGGCTCGACTCTGATTGGTTGACGGGTTGGAGAGGAGGAGCGAGGTGTTCGACGCTGATTGGTTAACGGGGAGGTCATGGGACCAGAGGGGTAGGCGAGGAGGAGCTAGACCACCTGTGCGCACTGAGGGAAAGGAGCTCGAGAGTATGGAAGGCTCTGAAAGATCGCCAGGTTTATCGGCCCGATTAGCGGTGGTATCGCTGCATTCTAGGAACACCTATCAAGTGTACACTATTGGTATGCGTTAAACTATCCGATGGAGAGAATATGGCTAAACGTTTGTGATGATAGAACATTGTCACGTATGCAACACAGTCGGCCTAGCAACATTCGTAATGGAACGTTGCAAATGTTTACAATTTCTGAAGTAGACATCAAGTTCTTTGAAAAAGTAAAGCTAGTCAAAGCGCCCCTACAGGTTGATCATCCCTTCTTCGTTCGCGCGAGCCCTCGTGTGAGAAGAGCCACTTCGAAAGAAACACGCTTACGCCTCGACAGGTAGCTCAGCCATTATGAGCCTGTTTCTATTCACCTCACGAGACGGCTGCTTCGAGTACCTTCTTTCTTTTTTGTTCTTTTTCTCCCGAGTGCCACCCAAGTCGTCCTCGTTCCGAATACGAATTTCTAAATCGGAAGACAACGGGAGAGGGGAGGTGTTGCCTACGTTGTAATTAAGATATAAACTGCTTCCTGTTTATCGTCGTTCTCTTCCCGTGGAGACTTCGCGTCGCCTTTGTTTCCTGTGGTGGGGATCGTTAGCCGATTTGGGCTAATTGCCACTTATTGCTCCGCCGACGTCGGATTCCGGCGTGAACGGAACCGGCAATGTTACTTTCCCGCCTAACGCCGATGCATTGGGAGAAGCCCGCCGTTCAGGAGCTCTCCGGGGAGTAAAACCGGAGTAGAAAGAGAATGCTGTGGGCGCGCGGTCTGTTCATGATGATGGTGTACTATTAGAACACCACAAATACAATAAACAGAAATACAAAACGGTAAGAGCTATACGAAGTTAAGCTATTAATCTTTCTCCTGAGTCGATCTCCTATGTCTTTCTAAAACAAAAAGCACACACACACACAAGAAAAGCAGTAGAAAGCGTGAGTTTAGTCTGCCTTTGGGGTATGACGACATTGTTACACACTGTAGAGTATAAATATAGCCAGTGCAGTACGACTCGTAGCCTGGAGTATTTTTTAACGTGCATCAGGCAAAAGTGAACAACCGCCCGCCGGCACGATGCTCATCTAGGTCAAAATGGGCTGGGATGAGGATCCAACCCAGGATCCCTGGGTTCTGTTGGGGCGCCTCCTATTCTGAAACTCCCTATTCAACTTGCCTTATGAATATCAGACTACTTGTCATTTATCTTCAGAGACTGCCCACGTGTATTTTATCTTACGTACCCTCCAAACTAATCCTATATACTGTGTTACACCGAGATTCGTTTTTAGAGCGCAGCTCTTAGGCGCCACGTTTCCGCGTTTCGCGGCGTCGGCGTCGGCGTAACCGCCCCGCCAAATTCAGCGGGAAATTGAATTGGTGTTGAGGTCACGTGACGTCGAGTTTTCCCGCTAAATTTAGCGGAGAAACTGAATTCGTTCATGGCTGACGGGACACTGAGTCATGTGACGTCTTTTCCCCGCTAACTTTAGTGGGGAAATCTAGGTTGGTGTTGAGGACACGTGACGTCAAGTTCTCCGCAAAATCGAACAGTGAAATTTAACGAGAGGAAGAGGGGAGGACGGGAGGAGGAGGGTTATACCCTCCTTCCGTACCTCCCCCTCCTCCTCAAGAGCTGCGCTTTAATTTCGCGTTACAGAGATTTGTCAACGTCTTTCATCTTTTAACCGCTTTTTGTTCAAACTATTCGGGTTTGGATTGTACTGCCGGTAGAAGTTATTACTGTCGCCGATAACGCTTCTACAATGTACTACAGACGATTATTGTAGAGTGAAGTTTCTTTTTCCTTGCCTTCTTACGTATATGTATTTTTTATATATATTTGCACTAATGTACCCCTTCTCCTCTTCCATAATGCTTCACGGCGCAGCAGATATACATTTACTTGAATAAGTAAAATAGCATAATTAAGAATTCCGGTTCCTGTAGAGCGCGGCAGTGTCAGTCGAGCGAAAACGAAGAATATGCATCTTTTTGCTGAAATTCGCTCCCAGAAAATATGGTTTTATTTCAGGCATATGTACAGGTTTCATATCCGGGACCCCGTCTAGCGGAATGGATACTCCGGGTCTTCCACTAATCTGAAAGCAAGAATAAAAATAATGAAACAAAGATGATAACTATCAATGTTATTTTTTTTTCCTTCGTCGTAGAAGTTTTGTTCAGTAAACAAGAAAAGCAATTCGAACATTTTAATGAGACCAGCGTGGGAACCGGTAGCTTAAAGTAAACGTCACCTACTAAATTATATTCAACGAAAAAAAAAGTAATTTCAAACACGCGTGCAGGTTTTTCTGTTTTTTTTTTTTACCTTACTTTTCAAACGCAGACGTAATCCGCAGAATAAGCGGACGCTATTTGTTTGTTTTTTTTCGCTTACGTGTTTAAAGCTAAAGACAGACAAAAAAAATCTTTCGCAATCATGTACCATATCCGTTGTTGGAAATCCCTTCTACGCTTGAATGTCCCTGACCGACAACAAAACATCTTCAAGAATGATCTTTATGGTGCTCTTTTTGTGCCTCATAATCCAGGCAGTTAGCTTCATGAGCACATAAAATAAACGGATGATTGTTCAAGTTGCTAAGAATATTTTTTTTATGTTGTGCACGAACAGTTGTTTGTTCAGTCAAGTCGACGAACAAACAGTAATACCAAAACTTTGTTCATAAACAAAATAAGGCAGCTTCTGAGCAAACTTTCCGGTGCTTGAAATTCACCGACTTCCTACAAAAATTCGCAATTGCAGCCGCGTTGCATTAGTACAGTACCAAGAACGGGTTTTCGACTTGCGTGTTCAGCTACCTATCCCGCCCGTAGAGTTATTATAATGTACGCTAGAGGGTCAACTGGCGCTAGTGTTTACCCAACTTCCTGCAATTAAAGCAGACAGCAACCAGCCTATTTTTTTTTTCGCTTGTCGAGCGTGTACTTTGTCTCTTCGCCGGAGAATAACAGGGATTGCATTTGTTATTTGGGTCGTAGCGAGTAGCATGCTACCTTTGTTCACCTTGTAAAAGTGTAATTACTTTGGTTACAGCAATACTCTTCATCGGTGAACGACGTTTAACTTCTCGAAATTGCAGAGCCAAACCTGTGTTTTACAGCAGGTATGTAAAGACAAGCGACAAATCCAAGCAAAGTAACAATTGAAAGGAATGGGGAGTGCGTTCCAGGTGTGCCAGTATTCCGATAACGCTTATATACTGCTAATATGCCCGCCCCTCACTATATAAAAATGACCCCGTAGCGGTTAAAACGCCCAAAACGTAAACAATAAAGTAATTAGGCTATGAAAGGTGTCTTTTAGTATTATTTCATTTGCCAGCCAGCTTTTATGGGGCACCTGTTTTCTGGCTTCTCCTATTTATAAAAAGATTTCGAGCGTGCGAATGACGATTTTGAACGCTAGAACAAGCACCTTCGCACATATATGCATGAGCAGAAAGAATAAACCGAAACTTGTTTATTGCAAATTGGTCTATAATTACTTGGCCTTCACTTCATTTTGATCGTCTACATGCACAGGAGGTACCGACTCAGTGTTGCTGTGTAGTTCTTGACGTTTATTTTTGATTTCAGATTCCATCCGTTTGTTTGGAACGTAAATCCACCCTGCAGAAAAATATCCGACCCCGTCTTCGCCGTAGCAGTGTCCAACAGCGTGCATAGATGAATGTAAGAAGCTATAGCACTGTGTTTGATGCCATGAATTAAAAAAAAACACTGTAACTGATTAATCTTTTTGTCTATGTGACTGAGAAATGTCCCAAGCTGTTTATTACGTAAGAATTATTTGTAACACTTGCTCTTATAATCAAGCGCTGAGAAAAATGCACCTTCCTTTCCCCTTCCGAATGCATTACCGGAAGTCAATTTTCGACTGGTTGCCTCAATTGTAACACAACACTTGTGCCAGTTCAACCTCTAGCGTACATCATAGACCAGTGTCTGCTCTGTTCAGTGGGCGCTGCCATGTTTCTTCATACTGACACCATAACACAGTAGGGGGCTGCACTTTTGCAAAACGTCGTGTGTGTGTGTTGTTTTTTTTCGTAGAGAAACCTTTGCACATATTATGTGTGCAAAAACGTCAGAAATACAAAGGCTCGAAGCTCCAAGAACAACACCGACGCCAAGAGTGCCGTAAAAATTACGAGGACGCTTAAGACTGCTTACGTGTAGGAATGCGAAAGCATTATAGTCCCGCGCGGTCACCTCACAGTCCATCGCACGAAGCACTCAACGAGCACAGATGAAGTCCGAAGCGCACCTTTTTGCACATGGCGCTCCGGTGGTCACATCACGCTCCCCCACTGCGCAGGCGCGGCATCCCCGCCGGCATCACGGCTTCCGTGACGAAGCATCTGCGTTGCTGTGCTCTTTGTGTTTTATTTCTGAGGCGCGTCCGCTTTGACCTTGAGCGGCGCCTGCTTGATGACGTATTTTTATGGCCATCTTTCGGGCACAACGCCGACGCCTTCTCGCGTAATGGGACATATAAGCCTTTCGCCTTAAAAGCAAAAATCTTGGTTTTATGCGCAGCCCCTCTCTGCACAAGAGCCCGCGTTTGAGATTATTATCTTCTCATTTTTATCGCTGGGCGCTAGGATTTCGGATACTGGACTATAATAAAGTCCCTATAGATAAGAGCTTCCTACAAGTAGCGACATTCTTTGAAGCGCCGACTACGTGACGGGGCAGGTTTTAGGAAGCGAATGGCGGCCCACAGCTGAAGACTGTACTGAATGACGCCATTTTGTTCCAGCGGAACGTGCTTTGTCATTTGTATCGGTTGTCGTTACTTATAAAAAGAATTATCAATTGACTTTGGACTATAATAACTCTATGATCTCGCCCGTGCATCTAAAATGATCCCGAAGTGACAATCAAACACGCCATGGTTAGATCCAAAGCAACAGTCGGCGCTCTGATACTGCGCGCGGTCAAACATTGCAGGATGAAACAAACCCTGGCTTATTGAAGGTGAAGAGTCTGATGTTCTTGTTCAGACCTGACACCAGCCTCATGTCGGCCTCGGTCAACTCGAAGTCGAACACCTGCGAGAGAAAAAGGGCAGGTTCAGCGGCGCTGTCTCATTTTGACGTCAGACGAGTAGCGAATAACGTGGCCGTTACTTCCACCGCCATCGCCGCCGACCGCGTGGCATAAGTTTATGTTAACGGGTGCAGCAAGAAAATAAGCAACAGAAATTGATTACTTCTTGTAGATCACTGTAGCTGTCAGCTTAGGAAACATGGTACACAACACAGCATGCACAAAAAGCACACATGCTGCATGAACAGCGGACAGATGCCCAGACGCTCACTCAGCTTTTCCGCCGGCTCCCGCCCGTGCGGAATAGATAGCGATAGGCGCCGATTTTAATGTAGGCGAAATAGACGCCGCCGTGACACGCCGAGTAAGTGTCGAACAAAGAGAAACTGAAAACCGTGCAGCCCGTTAGGTAATCCCCGAGAAAATTGCTGTGCATAGAATGCGGTACAGGGTCGTCACGAAACGCAGTCGCATGGACATAAGCCGCGTTTACATGAATGCGACTTAGTCGCATCGAATCCAGTTGTCGCATTCAATGCGGTCATGTAAACGGCATAATGCGCAAAGAAAGCGCATCGCATTCAAGTCGCTAGACAGAGGTGGATCGAGATGGCGAATGCGCATTCTTTCAGCCCATGTAAACAGGTCGCATCGCATTTTGGAACGGGGAGGGTTATGGGAAGGCGCTCGCTGCGGGAGCGAGTGAACAGCTGAGAACATGGCGGCGGCCAACCTCGTTGGCGGCGCGGAGTGCGGTCCCGAATGGTCGCCCGCAATTTTTTCCCAAGAAGAAACTCGAGCTTTTATTGCCATCATAAGTAAGCGCAATATAGCGGAGCTGCTCGGTGAGGGCGGCCCATGTCCAAGCCTTGCGAAGTACGACTTGCGCGTCCGAAGGGGTCCCAAAGGCTCCGGCGCAAGCACGAACGACACCGAGAGCTCCAGAGCACCGCATGGTAGCGCAGAACGAGCAGCTCCTACCTCGGTGCCGTTCCTGGCTGCGCAGGAGCCTTTCGGACTCGGGGTCCGGTTGGTCCGGTCGCGATCGGCGAGGTCTGGCGCGGCGAAGCGCGGAGGCGTCCTCAAAGCGTGCACACACACGTTAACCTCTGGTCCAGAGTGACCTGGCGGCCCGGCCTGGAGCCCTAAACGCTTGGGTTCTGATGTTTCTTCCGTCTCGTAACTTCTTCCACAGCACCGAAGACAGCGGGCACGATCTTTACGTTCACTGAACGCGTCGAAAGGCCTCCACGTGCGATGCACCGGAACACGCACCGGAAAACGTGGCGCGGCTGGTGCCGGAACTGCATAACTTCGAGCTTTGACACGGCGTGGCGCCACCTTCTAGTCCGCATTCATCGTAAACGTTGCCCCGTCGGCTTCGTTCGAAGAACGAGGTGAGTCGAATGCGCTGAAGTCGCTTTCATGTAAACGAGGCTATAGTCATCATACGACCTATTTGGTGGGCGATACATATCGCCCGCAAATTTAGCGGATGACGTCACTTACGTGTCGCTTTTTGATGTCTCAGCTTTATGTCAGGATGTTTTTTTGTCTTTTTTAGATAAATGGCTATTAGATTGCTTACCACGTTGATACGCACACTCATCACACATACCACAACACACGCACACACAACACGACATGCACAAAACTCGCCCGCACAAACACTTTTTTGAACCGATTTCATTTGCCGATTTGGCCACCCGCTCGGATTAGATATCGATAAACGCCGATTTCATTGCTACAGTCGCCGAAAGCTTAAGAAAACATGGCGAATCGCTTGTCACGTTCAAGGGTTCGTGCTCTGGGACTCGTTTTCCGGCGTTCCTACTTGCTACAGTCACGGACAACTTAAGAAAGGACGCAGGGTGGGGCTTATCACGTTCGCGCATCTTCCTTCGCGATCCGTTCATCGGCGTTCTTGTCGGCTAATGCCTCGTTCTCATTGGCTGCGTAGCGATGATGATGATGATGGTGATGACTGATTATAGTGAAATCAGACTTCGACTCGACAGCCTGACGAGAGTCACACAAACAATAATAGAAACCCCAGAGTCAGAAAAAACCTTGTGGTCACAATGCTTCTTAAATTGTTTGTACCTTGATGGGGACAGCTTAAGGAAGTGCAATGTATGGGTGAACGTTCGCTCGTCGCGCTGTCCTCAAGATCAGCTTCGCTTTACGTAATGTGTATAGATAGTACCTGGAAGTTCTCGTGAATGTGAGCCGCGTTGGTGCTCCTCGGAAGCACCACGACGCCGCGCTGCAGCAGCCAGCGGATGAGGACCTGCGACAGAGACCGGGACCGGATTAACGACCCGCGACGGGATTAACGACGGGACGCGCCTTAACGACGGGAGAGGATTAACGACGACGTCGCGCGGCGGCGCGCTCCGCCCAAGGACGATGCTAATTAAGACGAATGCCGGCTAATTGTTGAGATGGAGAAATTGGCACAACGCGAATCACGGCAAATGCCGTTTACGTGTTTTCTTTTTTCCTATTCGTGCCGTATTTTTTCTTGTGCTCTATTTTATGATAAGTTTGGAAAAAGTACAAATAATTTGTTAGTTCTCAAGGTCAACCCTAACCTGGTTTGAGATTAGGTCAGACTATATGTTCTGTCTGTCGTTCCTCATTCACATTCTTTTTTTCTCTTGCGCGTGCGCACAAACCAGATTCGCGTGAAGAAAAGCATGAGCGCATGCGCAATGCCGACAGCAGTGCCACCACGTTGCCGTGACGTAAGAGTTAAGTTGTTGTATATACTCTTTCCAATAAGCCAGGATGTTGACATGGAGCGGAGTATTGGAGCCCTATTCAATTGCCTTTTCTTAAGTTTTTGCTCGCATTTTTGTCTTTTTAACTTTGTTTTTCATTCATGTCTCTTTTTTACTGAGTACATATCTCTATTTGTATTTTTATTAATTTTTGCCAGTTCCCGCGTTTATGAGCGACGTGCATTGTTCCCAAAGACGTACCATGGGGGGCGGGGGAGGGGGGGGGGGACGTATCGTTGCCAGAGTTGATATTATAAAGAATTTATTTGGAATGCTCGAACGATCGAACCCGTAACCAGACAAAGCTCTTTCTTTTTTTTTCTATTTTTACAACATTTCAGTTTTGCCGACGTTTCGTTAGTACCATATGCCTATTTTATTTTATCTTTGGAAAGCACCCTGGCGGACGATTCACGTAGGTGAATTGTTTATTCGTTTTTATATCCCTTTTTTCTCAGGCTACTTTATTTTCCTTATCTACTTTCTTCTTGTATCTAGAGAAAGAGAGATAACAAGAAATTATTTATTGCCTTATTTTTATTCCTTCTGTGTTTATTTCGTTCCTGCTCCTCTCTTCAATTGTGCTCCCTTTCCACCATTTTTGTCTCGAGATTTCTTTTTATTGTTATTGTTTCTTTCCTTAGGAACCTATTCGAGCATTATAAGTGCCGAAAGAAAGACGGCAATTTATTTCCGTATGATCCCAACTTAGTCTTGCTTTAAATTATTTTTCTCCGCCGATCTGGCGAGCTTCAACGCTTGCTCAAAATATAAAAAAAATGAAACATAAGCACTAGAGACAAAAGAGCCCAATTTTAAAACGGCGGATGGTTGAATTCGATAGCCCAGTTTCATAAATATTTTAAAAATAAAATAATAAATCTGTTTTGATATTTTAAATGTTTCGTAAGTACACACGTTGGCCAATAATGTAAAAAACGAAAAACTTGAAAAAGATTAACCTTTTTTTAACTTGTTTGGTTGTTTTAAAAGCTCTCTTTTATGTTCCTAAAATAAATGCGTTTCTATAGCTCGTCGTTAAATTTGGATTTATGAAAATGGCGAGCAATCTAGCTCGAAACTCAAAATCGTCCCTCTGACACTCTAATATTTTGGTTGATTTTCGTTCTTACACGGTTCATTTCCAAGAGAACTTGTTGTCGGGCTTATAATTTTTTTTTTTTTAAGTCATCGTCAAACAAATTATAACTGACGCGTAACATCAAATGCACGCCTCCGCCGCCGGCTGATCTATCCCATTGTTTCAAGACCTCGGACAGAAATAGATTAACCATTTTTTTCTTCATTCCAACAAATAAAAATCAATGGAAGAATGAAAGTTTGTCTACCCCGTGATACTCTACGACAAAAAAAAAAAAGCCTTTCTACATGCCAGCGTAAGCAACGCGCTATGTCAGCCAAGCAAAAAAAAAAAAAAATACCGATCACAAAAATTAAAAAAAAAATCAGTCAATGGCTGTTTTGCATTTTCTTATTATTATGCTTTGTTTTTTCCCCTTCTGCTAAATTGCATGTGAAAGGTACTATTTTCTTTTTTTCACGCGTTCGCTTTATCTTTTGTACCCATTTACAACGTATGATATTGTCCCCTATCGCGTTTTATTACATCGTGTGATAATATGTTTCTACATCTATTACGTCGCGTATGGTATCTAAGCACATTGATTACACTCTATTGTACCGCGCTGGATTCTATCGCGTCGTACTTTCTTGGATCGTTTATCGCGTTGTATTGATTAGTTTTTAGATTGTACCGTGTGTCGCACCGCATTTTGTACGGCAATGTTTTACGTCCCATTCGTTTGTTTCGAGTTGTACTGGGTACTCGATTTTGTCCCATTGTATACTTTCTTTTATCGTCACATAGTACGTACCGCGCCGCATTCATTCGTGTCGTACTGTGTTGTGCCACGTTACTTTGATTTGTCTGCTCGCCCTTGTTTCATGTTGCATCGGCGATATGAAATACCGGCGTTTGAGTGTGATCGGCTTGTAACCGATTACGAGAGAAAAATACGCTGACGCCATCTAACAGCTAGTCCTAGAACGCGTCCGATTTGTGTGTAACTAGACTGGAGGTTTTACAGTATTTGCGAAGTGAGGTCAAATCTGTACGAAACTACCTACGAAAAATTGTGGCTTACAATATTGTGAGAATTATTTCGAGTACACGGCGAAAGGATGGCGTCGTAACATATAAAATTGCCAGAGAACTAAATCTCCAAAGTTATTTATATATAATGCACGAGTTGCAGTATCTAAGGCGAAAACGTTAGAATTTTTCGTTTAGAAGACAGTATTAACAATTTCGGGGAGTAAAGAACCTGTATGCCCATTAATCTATCGGGGAAACTGACTTGGTGCATTGTTCCGGTGACGTCAGTTTTGTCGCTAAATTTCGCGAGGAAACTGAATTTATATACGGGTCACGTGGCGTCGTGTCACTTGACGCTAATTTTACCGCTAGATTTAGTGGGGAAACTGAATTGATGTATAAATCACGTGACGTCGTGTCACGTGACATCGATTTCTCCGCCGAATTAAGCGGGGAAGCTAAACTGATGTATTGGTCGCGTGACGTCAATTTTCCCGCCAAATTTAGCGGGAACTATACGGACGGACGGACACTATTTTTGGATTGGGGATTCGTTAAAAAGAATTTCATGCTTTAATACGCGGATCGAAAGGGTTCCAGTGCTAGCCGATAGGTGGCGTCCGTGTGTTCTCTCGTTGTCGTAGGCGGTTACGTCCGTGCTGCAACGGAATTGATCCCGCACAAACGCAAATGTCTTAACGAGTTTTGCGTCACTTTTTCCGTTACTATACGAAGTCCTGATTTCCTGCTTCCTTGTTCGCGAAGACGTGCAGAAGAGTCGTTCGTAGACACGGAAAAGGCTGCTTCTCCGCTAACGCGAGGCGCAGAACGGCGTGTACGCCGGTCAAATTCGTGTCGCTGCCCTCTCTCGGGCCGGATTATCCTTTCATAATCGGCTTATGGGAAACACGTACTGCGCTAATCCTCGCTCCAAATACTCACGCGAACGCGTCTTCCTTTGAAGTATTGATTCTATGGCAGCGCTTCGTGTTTCAAGACTGCAGCTCGGCTGGGAGCTTATTTTCCTACTCTTTCTGTGCGGTTACTGTCTTTTTTTGTCGCTGATTATCATTTATTGAGTTATGCACTTATGAATTGACCAGCGCCGTGTTTTTACATTAAATACCTCGTTAATAAAAAGAAAAAACTTCGAAGAGAAGGATATCATACTATATGTAATCGTAAAAACGACGAGGTCAAGTATGGCTCGTCATCGAGGTCAATCAAAACTGAAAAAAAAAAAGTTATCAATGGACAGATTTTTTTTTTTTGCCAATCTTTTTGGGGAAAGTGTATAAAATATATATAAGAAACCAGTTTTAATTTTACTTCAGGCACATGAATATTGAAATTACGAGTCGCTTCCCGGGGACAGTTAAAATTGGAAGCCGACCACCGCCGGATTAAGAAGTCGGCACCCAATCTTTCTACTCTTATGACAATATTTTTATGTTCAATTTCTTTTAACAAAATATTTTTGCGATTGTTTAGCGATGACTTTCTTATTGTCTGTACGAATTCAATTGAAAGTTGTAGGTTTTTTTTCCCCTTAAACTTGCGTAAATTTATTCGTAATATGTGTGTCGGTCATTGTTGGACCCTATCTTTGGGGGTCCTCTTAAAACAAACTATCTGATCATAAAAAAGAAAATGGAAGTAGAAGACAATTGTTTTAATGAAAGTTGGCTCGCAATTTTTTATCTTCTTTTTTTAATTTTAGAAACTGAACCGTAGAGGTGCCCGAGTTGAGAAGTTTCAAGGTACTAACGCACGACTCTAGAGATTGACAACTTAAAACTACTCTGGACGTGGCCAGTTTCGAGAATCTAATTACCGCTCCGTAGCCAATGAGGTGACGAAATTCGCCAAAAATAAAAATATAAGAAAATTACAGTTAGTGTGTATGTTTCTATTTTTTTCCCGTAACAATGTACTACGCAGTGCCGAACGTTCATTTCGAGTCCAAATGTAGCGCTAGCGGTTCAAACCAGATGCCGAAGTTTCAAAACTAACGCGCTATCTCGGTCAAAAGTTATATGGGTGATTTTTCTGAAAAATTTCAACGAGAAAATGGCGCCCAATTTCAGTAACTGGCGCCGTTCAGCCCCATGTATTCGAGGGCTCCGTCGGCCGCCATTTTCTCAATAAAATTTCAAAAAATCGTTTATAATTTTTAATTAATATAACGGTTAGTTGTGAAACTTTGGCATCGGGTTCGGATCGCTAAGGGTATTTTTGGGCAGAAAATGAGCGTTCGGTGTTGCTTAGTTTATTTTTGCAATTAAAAACTGTACTTTTTTATGTGTGTGTGCGGGAGGGAGGGGGGGGGGGGGGGCGACATTTCGTACATTTACTACCAGTGGTCGTCGTGACACTCACTTGCGCCGGAGATTTGCCATGGCGTTCGGCGATAGCCTTGAGTACCGAGTCCTGGAGAAGTTTCGAGCTCTCGTAGCTTCCTAACAAAAAACAACAACAAAACATTATTTTTTTTTTAATGAGTGCAAGAGAAAGATGAAAAGAATAACCTTACTGCGAAGTTTGCATTTACACTGACGAACAGTTTAAAAAGAGATATATATATATATATATATATATATATATATATATATATATATATATATATATATATATATGTGAGTGTGTACGTTTTCACAAAGCATTTGGGAGAGCCCATTTCGCAGAACGAGGGCTCGGCGAATTATGTAGCTGATAATTTGTCTAAGGTCTAGAAAACACCGTCTGCTCGGGAGCACTGAGCAATGTGAAATGTCATGCTCGGTGCCGCAGCACATACTTTGTTTTCTTTTCAGGTCAAACTTTATTTTTGTTCTTGTAATTTACCGATTTCTCTCCGTAGATGGAAGCGAAAGACTCTCCTAATTTATTATATAGACGCACTGCATTATTTTAGAATGCATCGACCATAACGCGGTCATTATGGCAAGGCCGCTGCGTTTTGTATATTGATCAGCGCAGACGTACACGACCCAGTATTTCCAGACAAAAGACGCATGCGTACTGCGTTCGTTTTGTCAAGAGCATTGGCCACGTGCGCGCTACCGGAATAGGGAGTATTCACTGGCGGCCATAGATGTGTGCGCGACTGCTGAGCGCGAGCAAAGGGCGAGCTTCCACACTTCTTTGGCTAACCTGCATTGACACCATCAAGAATGGCGGTCTTAGCAGCCTATTAATGTGAGCTCGTTCTGAGCATGCGCTCTAAACAGCACCCACAAATATGGCGTCCAGTGAATACTCGCTATAGCGGCGTTCCGAGTAATTCCGTTTTCATCTACGCTAACGAGAACAATATCACACTGCCGACTTTGACGGTGTTGGTTCAGGAACTCGGTGACTCCATTGTGCTTTCTACACACACCGTCGAACTTGTATGCTCCGTTTCCGAGGCTGGGCGATCCGACGTTGTCAACCAAGCAGCGCCAAAAGTTGCGTCATCCACGGCACTCATTTTCTTGCGTGGATTTACTATCACCAGCTCTCACTGTGCTTGATTGATTTAGTTGTAGATAGCAAAAGTTTCTTCACCCTTTGACGGTCGAGTTATTTTTATCCCCCCCCCCTAAAAAAAAGATACTTTTTTTAGAAAACGGGTTTTGTTTTTACAGCAATAGTATGAAATTAAGGGTGAATCCGCGGGTTTCTTCCTAATTATCTAGTGGGAGCACGTAGACTGCTTGCAGCAAGTAAGCTGTTTAGGTATTTAGAAGCATCGGGTGAAAATATTGAAGGCGAAAATGTGTCACCTCTCCTCCACTCGGTTTTTATTATGGCGCATCTGTCTCCGCGACACTCCTGGCGGATTCGGATTTCTTACCGGGGGTACTTTACAGAGCTTCTCCGTCGGATAATGAACTCATCCTCTGAATCTAATTCCGAAAAGCGTCGGAATTTTGAATCGGAAGAGCCTAGTGCTCCCGTCGGCAGTACCGCCAGAGAGGCCGGTATACGCGAGGTGAGGATCACCTTCGCGGAGCGTCTAATACCCCTGTCAGACGGGCTAAATTAGCGCACTTCAGCCGAGTGCATTTCGGCTCACCGAATGCCCCTCCGAGTGTTAAGGTGTCACACGGGATATATTAGTGTCATTCGGAAAGATGTCAATAACGATCTGTAAAGTACTATTAGACACGCAAAAATGTTAAAGTAAAGGCATAAAAGCGTCAGCAATGTTATGTCTCTTTAATAAAGACACGTGACGAGACAATATGTTACGTTAATTAGCGATATTTACGCCAATTGGATGATTCTGTTCGATCATCCTAAGCCAAAATAAAAAAGAAGGAGATTCAACCTTGACGTTCCACTTCGTCCCACGGGGGTCAGCGAGGTGGCCCTGAGTGTGCCTTATTAGATCATGATCATCGTGTTGTCTCGCACAGCTACGTTCTGAAACTGAAGTAGGCTCTATCCTTCTCTGCTAACCAAGATAGCCTTGGAATGATTCACTCTGTCGTCGTCTTTTATCGATTGACTGCAGCACTAATCTTGGTACAGATCATCCTAAACTGTAAAGCGCCGTCTCACGTTTGCGACGAGTACGACCGAGAGAGACCAGACCGGTTTTGTGACTGGATGCGTTACAGCGGAGCTGGTCCTAGGAGATCGCAACAGGCTTAAAACCGGTCTGGTCTCTCTCGGGCGTACTCGGTCGCACTCGTTCGCAAGAGTGTGAACGGGCCTTATAAGGCTACTCTACTACTTCTTTTTTTTATCTTTTTGCAACGATACTTTTTTTTTCTTCTCTTTCACAAATTTCGAATTATTTTTTATAAAAAATATGTACGTCTACGTTTTGAGTCACTGTGTTGTTACGTTTTACTCTTGAGACACTGCTATAGAGGGTAGACGCTCTCCGATCGAGTGAAGTGAGTTCGTCAAATTCAACTTGAAGCCGAGTGTGTTCTTCGGGAAGAAGCCACCTGGTGGCACGCAACAGACATGACACTAAAGGCGAAGTGCACTCGGTTGGAGTGCACTAAATTAGCCCGTCTAACAGGGGTACAACTGAAAAAAAAGAAACTATAAATATAACCTAGCAAAGCGAAACACCGTGCCAATATAGCGTTTATAGTTTGCCAGAGACACGACAAAATAGCAACACCTCCCGCCGTGCGCGCAGTTTCGCGTTCAGGCGCCGGCACCTTCAAACGGCGAATCACCTCCGCACATGTACGGCAACGATCGTCAAACAGCCGTTAAGCATCCATCCATCCATCCACTACACTCCGTTTAACGCCATGTCCGACCGCGCCCGAAGCCAGTACGACCCAATCAAGCAGCGGTCAAGAGTGCATGCGTCGATCGGGCTCGTCGTCGTTATCCGTTTGCCGTATCCCCGACTAAACCAATCACGTACAGTGAAGACAAACCGGCACCGTGACGATGCACTTTTTGCGCCGTTTGAAATGGCATCCATCCAATCGTCTGCGGAGAGCAAATCGTCTGCTTCGTGCGCAAGAGAGGCGGTGACGTCAGAACGACGCCGAGCTCTGATTGGCTTTGATTTAAAGGATAGTGGGTAGACCTCGAGGCATCTATAGCATTGAGGTCTACCCACTATTTCTTTTTTCAATCAGCCAATAAGAGCTCGGCATTCTGACGGCATCGGAACTCCGCAAGAAGCAGACGAACTTGCAGCTCTGCATAACGCTGGCAGCGGTTGGACCTCGAGTGAAATGGAGTTTGGTCAACACAATCTAGGATAGTGAAGGCCTTCGAACGTCCCACTCTTCCTTCCATGGAACGTCGTCACACAATCGAATGGCGCAAACTCGGCAATTGGACCCGAACCGGATGCCGAGCGTCCTTCGACGCGTTCATTGGACGCGAGTCTCCAGCCGAGCACTGACGCTTCACTCGTATCCAATCGGTGACTTCGCTCGATCTCACTCTGATGACGTCAACATTCTAGTGAGGCACGGGCTTTGATTATTCTCGGTGGTGTCGCTTTAGTTCGCAACCAATGATGATGACGATGAACTAGCCAGGATTAGGACTCGTGACACCCGGGATGAGGCAAAATCGGAGTCGTGGATCCACGAACGGATGCCATATGAGAGGGCGCCACCGAAACGTTAGGCGCTAATACTTGAGGAGCGTGCTCGTCGAAGGGATCACCTATACCTCGAGCCCGAGGGCGACGAGGTGGTGGGGGAGGCGTGGTGTGCCGCGGGGCTTCCCAGCGGAGCGTAGGCCGTGAACGAGATGCTGTGAGTCGAGCAGAACTGCTGCAGGTCCTTCTGGTTCAGGTACGCGTGGCACTCGACCCGCCGAGGTGATCGGACGTCAGGATGTACGGCTTTCGCGGTTGTCACCGTGCAGATCACCGATCATTCTCAAACAGCTTCAGGGACTTATGGTTCAAAAAAGCCTCATGAAGTAACAGGCGTGTCAAACATCGCGGGGGGGTTAAGCCCATCTAACCATCAAACCCACTTAAGAAATCGCAAGACAAAAACAAACTAGTTTTTAAATGCTATTAAATGTAACCAAATTTGATATAAATTCGGTTAGATGGTAAGCAAATAGCAGTTCTTGCGTGTCATTGTGAACCTGATGGGATAAACTAGAAAGCGGGCGTCCGAATAAATTCTTATCACCTATAAACGTAGCAAAAGCTGACTACTACAACGTGTTTTTTTTTGTTTTTTTTTTAACATTGGGATGAAAATCGACTTCCGTTCGCCTGTAAAAATTAGTTTTTTATTTGTAACGTTTCATTATTTTGTTTTATTAGTTCATTCGTACATACGTAATATCGAGCTCTGCCAAAGCCAACAGTTTGTAGAACGGAGACCGGCATAATTGATTTTCGAGATTTTTATATATAGGGAATTAGGGGAATTTGTTACGTTTCACATCATGTTAAAAATAAAAAATAAAAGTTTTTTTTAAGGGCATAGATGAGACACGTTGTGTTGATGTTTTTTTGTAATTCTTTTTATAAAATAAAACATTTACGTGCAATATTTACGCGGTTATTCGCAGTTTATGTTAAGATGCGGAGACTTGCCTAATTGACTTAGACGTATAAGGTTATTACAGAAAAATGAACTTGACCGCCTTCTGAGGCTTCCTGAAACGTTCTTTGCTGAAAGTTCCTTTCGTTTCGTCACCTGGTCAATACCAAAATTAGGCGCGCGAATAATCGCTTACATACTCAAAATTATTTAATCCCGTCCCTGCCCGTTTCGATTTGGATGAGCATCGTACCGGCGTGCAGTCGTGTATCGCTACTGCGTGATGCACGTTAAAGACCCCAGGCTAGCGGTTGTACTGCACCTGGCTAAATTGCTCACCTACAGCTGAGACACCAGACGCCCATTTGAGGATGACTAACTCCCGGCTGCATAAACATACACACATTATTATTTTATTATTACGCAGAATTCGCCCCTTTTCCGCACCACCGTGGCAAAGGCAGTGAAAACACCGAATGTATTATATGTTGCTTCGCGGTGATGTTGCACGGAAGAACTTGATACGCATTTTGTGCCTCGACGGCACGAACATTGTGATGAATTTCAGCAAAACTCAATATAATTTCACTTGACTGCCGGCCGAGGACCTAGCGGAGTACTTAGATATCAACTTTTTTTGTCCTTATCGCAGCACCTATGGAGTTACGGCTTTACCGCGACCACTCCATTACCGCTTCCGTACTGATTAGCTTTATATGCGCCGTCCTATACCTGAAGATTGGCCGGTTTGATGGCAGCGACGGCCAGGATTCGACTGATCTGCTCCTGGTTGAAGTTGCAGAGTCCGATGGACCGTGTCAGACCCTGGTTGGCTGCGTCTTCCATGCCCTGCGGGTAGAATGGACGTCAGCTGTGGCCCTCCAATATCGGCACCGGTTTGCCCTTGCCTGGCAAAGAGTGCGTCGTCCAGTTGCAGCAGACAGCCAGTGAATAAGCCGACAGGTGTATTGTTCCAGACGCCTAACCTAGGTGTTACGTGATTCTTTGTTGCTACGTCAGCTGCCGGCTCTTCATCCAGGAGATCGGAGAAAACGTCTCTTCTGCAGTTCTCTGCCACGACGGGCTACAACGGAGCCTCGCGACTTTCTTGCGTCTTATTATCGCTCTAGAGCAGGGGTCTCAAACTTATTTGAGTGTGGGGGCCAGGGTAGCCCACTCCCGAAAAGACGAGGGCCAACGGAGGTGGAGAAGGGGGGAGGGGGGGCAGAAAACAGACAAAAAAACAGGATTGGTTGTTTTACGTTGCAAAGTAGCTTACTGTCCCAGCGACATCCCCAAAGATTTTGCAGAGAAGGCACCTTATGATTATAATGCAATTAAATGCAAAGGTGCAAGCGAGCTGGACAAGAATGGCGAAAGTAATCCCTGGAGAAGGGGAAGCGAAGAGGGACAAAAGGACAAACACAAATCACCAAACACAGCTGGGTGACATGGTGCCCGACCGAAGAAAAGTCCGCCTGGTCCGGGTATCGAACCCGGGACCTCTTTATTCACAGTACAGGGGTCCCGGTTCGACAGCACCCGGACTTGGGCGGATTTCTGTGCTTGGAGATTTGTGTTCGGAGTGGTCCCCGGGTTCGTACACCCGGACCAGGCGGATTTTCGGTCGCCGCACCAGTCACCTAGCTGTGTTTGGAGATTTGTGTTTGTCCCTTGTCCCTCTTGCTCCCCTTCTCCAGGGATTCTTTCCGCCAGGCACCTTATGCTTTCTCCTTTTTTTGTAATCTCATCATTTTGCCCTCTTTAGCTTTTATTTGAATATATAACTACTTTGGGCACAACCTGATGTTATAAAAAGATTTAAAACACCCTTCTCCTTACCCTGTCGCACAAATTACGAGGCTCAACAGGTATAGACAAGAATATTTCTTCATGCAGCAGTTTTTGCTTTTGTGACAATTTTATAGCAGCATTATAAGAAAATAGTGTCATTTTAAAGGTATTTTCCGACACCTAGAAGCCCGAGCGCATAGCTTTATCTTTGGCCGTTGCTGCTTCCTTGAGCAAAAAAGCTCGCTCTTGTACACCATAGTAGTAATATTGCCATTCCGGTTGATTTACATGAGAAAGAGCTGAAGCACATATTTAAAAAAAAGCAATACTTGGTAAAAAAAAAAACAGAATAGCGCAAAATGCGTGAACAGAGCAGAGCTCCTTTTTCAACGGAAACGAATCGACAATATAAAGCTGACGAAAATAATCCCTGGAGAAGGGGAACAAGGGGTACAAAGGACAAACACAAATCTCCCCTCGAAAATAATCCTTCTCCAGGGATTATTTTCGAAATTCTTGTCCAGCTCGCTTGCTCCTTTGCATTTAATTGCGTTACAATATAGAGCTGTTCTTTATAGCGCATGTGGCGCTCGAGGCATGGGAACGGGGGCTCGCAGCCGCGCGGATGCTTATGATGAGCCGCATCCCAGGGAATCGCGGACCACATGCGACCCGTGGGCCGCGTGTTTGAGTCCCCTGCTCTAGAGACAATAGGAATGCGACATACCTAACAAACAAACAAAAAAAATTGGACTTACCTTACACGTGGTGAATGATGTTGAGTTGGGGCGGTAGTCTGCCTGCGGTGCTTTCGTCTGCGCAGACGCCGAGCCGCAGCATGCCGAGCCTTTCGTTCGTTTTCATCCATGTCAGAGAGAATGTGTGGTATGGAACGTGGTTATATACGCATTTGAGCATTTGACCGCAGCGCCCTCTCGTCAGCGTTGAAATGCCGGTTTGCCGGGATGCAAAGTTTAGTACGCTGACGGTATACGCATTTTAACCTGCAGCGCCCTCTCCTGTATGGACGCGATGGCTACGCATGCAACGTTTCATCCATGACATCCCCAGGTCTTAGAGCGTTACTACATCTGAGCTCCTACTCGTCCTGTCGCTGCGCAAACAGACGCGGCGATGCTGGCTAATTTTTTCATCTTTTTTTTTCCCTACAATTTCCATACGCTCACATGAGTCGTAATTTTTATCATTTTTTCGGTTTTTTGCCCCTACACGAGCACGTGAGCATGTGCTCACCAGCACGTGAGCACGTGATCTGCCGAGCAGAAGCGCACGGCATCTGACGTCAGTTTACGGCGACGGACATACGGACATGGCGAACAAAGCTTGCCCGCAAAACGCCGAAATAACGGATGAAATGCGAACAAAATAATGACGAATCTGAAGGCTGGCACATAAAAAATCGCGCTCTGTATTTTTTTGCTGTCATTGACTCTACAGGAACATTCAGCGGCCTATGCTGAGCGCAAGTTCTGTCTGCTTTTTGCGCAGAGGTCAGTAGACATTAGAACGCCGAGCTCTGATTGGGTTCTTGATTGAAACGTAGTACGGGTAGATATCTATGTCAGCTGTCTTTGTGTCTACCCTACTATTTTTCAAAGTCAAAAAGTTATCAAGCCTGTCTGCAAGAAGCAGATCAAAATTTATGGTCGGCATAAACACCATAAGAGTCGAAAAAAGTGAAAGCCGTTTAAGCTTTGAGGAGTGAGGAAGGCACGGGGGGGGGCCACGACCTCGGGGAGGGGGGGGGTCACGTGGCCTGGGGTTTACCGAGGATAAAAATTTAATTCGCTAAATTTAGTGGGGAAAATTTTCAAGATTTAGCGGAGAAAATTTTCCTACTCAGATTTAGCGTGAAAAAATTTCCGCCAGATTTAAGCAGAAAATTTTCCGCTAGATTTAGCGGGAAATTTTTCCGCCAGATTTACGGGTACCCTGCTAAATCTAGCGTGTAGTACCGCCGGATGAGTGAAAATTTTCCGCCAGATCAGCGGGGAAAATTTTCCGCCAGATTTAGCGGGGAAAATTTTCCGCTAAATTTGAAGGGGAAGTTTACCCATCATGGCCTGCGCGGTTACGCCGATGGCGACGGCGACGGGAGACGCTGCTTGCCGGAATGGCGCGCTTAGGGAGCTGCGTTTCAAAACGCAGGGCGTAACTTGTTATGTTAATGATTCTTGCTTCGTGATTGGTTCTTTGGCTTCCTTATCTGCCAATCCCCCAATCTTATTGGCTGCGGAACGATAATGAGATGCCGGAGACTCGCCACACGACCATAAGGTAGACAGACCTTCCAGGTGTCCAGGATGTCCGTCTGGTCCCGCCGGCTTGTGCTCCTGCGCCGGACCGCTGTCCGGCTCTTCGGACAGGGATTGCCTGCGGTGCTGCCGTCCCCGCGGTGTTTGGTCGTCGTCGTCGGGTAGGGCCGCGTCTTGAGCGCCGCTGGTACACCGGGAAGTGGATCAGGTACAGGTCGACGAAGTTCGCCTGGAGCTTCTTCAGCGACGCCAGCAGACACTTCTTGACCTTCTGCGTCAGGTTGCCCCGCGGGCAGGCTCATCGAGCGTGAGGTTGCACGCAGACAGCGCCATGTTAATTTACGTGAAAGACACGTGCTTGGTTTTTTTGTTTTTTTCTTTCAGCGTGCACGTGTTTTTTGGCGCTTTTGCTATAGGCCGTTTGCAGCGAGAAAAGGTAGTGCGTTTGAACCAGTTCTGACGCTAGAAAGCGTCGGGCAGCCGGTATTTTGCGATACGCCGCAGTGCCGTTCACGGTGAAAGTGGCGTCGCGCTGGCCTGTGACAACAGGTCGCGCAGCGCGCGGCTTACTCACTACAAGTATGTCTACGCCAGAGCACACGCGGAAAGTCAACGTTGTACTTTACGGCGGAGTGCACGAAGACGAAAACTATGCTTATAAATAAAAGAAGTATTTTGAATGCGATGAATAAGGTAGATGTGGAAACGACGTCCTCAAGGGTCCATCGCATGACGACACGTTGAGCAGGCCGGACCCCGATCGCACCGTTGTCTGCTTTTGTGGCGCGCTGTGTTACTCATGCGGTACTGCGACTTCGTAAAATTTTGACCATGTCCCTCGAAGGTAGCGGCTGGCGTTTACGCTGAGGGTTCAGGAACATACTAGCAAACAATGCTCACTGTGAGAACAACGTGCCCTGCAGCGCGTAGCAAGCTAGCTTCACAGCGTTTCATCCCGGCCGATATTATAAAGCACTAAGATGGCCGACAGGTGGCGGATTCAGGAAACACAGGCCCATGTGGCAGAAATCACCGCCCGGTTTACGGGGCTCATGTGTAGGCACATTCATGCCTCCGTCTGGGCTGAGCAGGGAAACGCAGATCCAGGAAATTGTTTTGGTACTTCTCTTCTGCTTGAGTACGGGCGCCTACTAAAGTCTCTTGAAAGTGACCGGTGATTCCTAGTGGGTACTAGAGGACTACTCTTCTTCCGGGCTATGTGGTCAAGACCGCCGTTACGAGGAACATTTGGCCTTCCGGCGTGAGCCGAACAAGTGGACTGACCTTGCGTGACGATGAAGAGCTCTTCACGCTTACCCCTTCCGGAAGTGATGAGCCTTCGTAGGGCATTGCCAATGGCCGCTTCGTTGCGGGTATTGTAAGCAGTGTCGATATGCCGGTAGCCTGCGGTGATAGCAGTCTCCACCGCCTCTCGATCACCGAGGGCTCGCCCTGTGTGAGAATCGTGACGTACTAACCTTAATCATCCGTATCGTTTCGGGCAAGCAAGGACCTGTCGGCTGGACGACATTGTCACGTCATCTACCCACGCCTCATTGCTGCCGAGCATTTCATTAGTTTTGCGCGGAGACGTGCGCTTGCCGGCATCGTATCTCCGTCTTCTAGAAATTGAATGACAAACGTTGGGATGCCAGCCTACAGGCAGTTGATGATGGCCATCCAGTGCGCATCCCAGTTTCTGTAAGTATTCTGTAGTGGTCTTTCTTATCTTTATGAATTGTTCTATGTGGTGTCATTGGAGAAGATGCATGTGACACGGCATTTCGAATCTTCAAATAAACTTTTGGGACTAATTTGTCTGACGCTCTACTTTGTATACTAGTTTCGGTCGTGCATGTCAATTCTGGATACAGAAAAATACGTGTCTAAGCAAAGGTGTCCATCGATTGTCCTCCGACTTTAAGAATTTTGTTTAATTAAACTTGCCATACATTAAATAAATTATTATTGGTTATCGATACTGCCAGCCAACATAAAGTACGTTTATACATTCTAGAATCAGGCGAAAAGCTTTCGGTGAAATCTTTGATAACTTACCAGAACGTTACCTCAAGGCAATGCGTTCTCTCGACTTCTCAAATGTTGTACGTACTGCCTGACACCGTTAGCCACTAACACGACATCGGCTACTTTTTCGGGTACCACTCAAAAGTGATAAAGGCATAAACCGAATTCTACCTTTATATTAGGACCCACCGAAGTCAATGGATCCTGGGAAAGTATCGTAGCCATTGCTTTTGTTGCCTGCTAGCCGGGCACAAACAGAAACTAACATACAGAACGACCAAACCTCTAAAGGCAATTTGCTGATCAGTCTCAGCTGCCATGGAAATCGCCATTTAGGTCCATTCAAATCTTCGACGCTTCGAAGGGGTCGTTCTAAACCAGTTGCACTAAGATCGCTATGGAGCGCCATTGTGCTGAAAGCGTCCCTTGCCAATACAAGCGTCTTTGTCAATGTGTATGCACTCAGATTATCAACCATTCTTATCTCCGTGGATCTCTTTCAAATAATTATAGTGTTATTCTTGCCTATTTTAAGAGAGGGAAATGATTTTTTAATGCCGCCAAGCAACCACGCCGCATGTCGTGGCGGTTGCGAAGATGTGCGCTTTTTTCGCCGGTTTGAGGATAACGAAATCTGGGTATACTAGAATTGTCTGACACCTGTCACAGTAAATTTGGATCGGCTCACCAAGAATAGAGAGGCCGAAGAAAAACTGCTCATTCCAAGCACTACAATGACGACCATACGGGAGCTTGGCGCTTTTTTTTCTAGGGTCTAATGGCTTTAGTACCCACCATGAGCGTTCAATCATTATATGGTTTGCTCGTGACGTCATGGCACCATATAAATGGTCATCCTCATACTTGCTGCCGAGAAAAACAAATTTTGTGGTGCGAAATATTTGCTGCAAAAGGCATGCACACAACAGCAAGGTCTTCACAATGGCCGCTGGTACGAAGTCGTTGCCAGCCATGTATAAGCCTTGATGACATCGTTTTAGATTTGAGAAGAGAACAAGAAAGACTTCTGATAGCTCGTTCGTACTAGCCGTATTGTACCCTTGACTTTGAACAAAAATAGGATCCTGAACAACACAAACATACAAACTAAAAATGTCTGTGTACTCGTCTCTCTCGCCCCTCCAAAGGTTGTCCTAGATGCTGATATATAAGACTTAGAGAGTTCGCAGCATAATTTGAACCCTTAGCACGCGAGACTACTATGGACCAGTCGCCCATAAAACGGCTTCATAAAGCCACCTTATGAGGTTCCAGTGATTTACACATTCCCTCAAAACTCCCTAACACACACCTCTAGATGAGTCATGCACCCCCACCCCTCCCCTAAATAAAACACGTTTCTTTCACAATGTGCAGCGAGCCAACGAATTCGAGTGAAGCCTTTAAAGTAACCGCATAAATGGGCTTGGTAAATTATCGCACTACAATTTACCACACAAGTGCCCTAAAGTAATAAAAGCATCCCATCAAAAAAAAAACTTAATAAAAATTACAAAAGCTAAAACTGATTTTTCCTTCCTACAGCACCCGTCTACTATCCACGCATCCTCTGACTGGCGTATCAACCAACAGATGGCGGCAGGGGCCCCGGCTCAAGCCTACCGCGTGGTCGCGCCAAAAGCAGACGATGTTTTTTAATCAAAAACGGCACGCGCTCAATAAAACGCATTACTTGGACACAAAACGAATAAAACCGATGGTTTGTCGAGTCGATAAATTTCAGCTACACTTCGACTACTCTTCCTACACCGGTATCACTTCACTTCGTAATCGGGCTGGTGTCCAAACACTGTTTTCGTTGAAGGCCCTCCCGACTTACCCTACTTTTCAGCACACAAATCGAGTTTCCGCTAGGGATGACAATTAATGTGTGTAAAATCAAATTCATCCACTCTTCATCCTCGTTTTTCGCAAATTCCATGCTACCTCTTGCTATTGACGTTTGGAATTCATTACCCGACGACATTATGATAGAAATTAACGCCTCTAAGTTTTGTGAACTTCTCAGTGTTTTCTTGGATCAAATTAACGAGCTCTAAAATTTTATGATGATTAGTTATTGTTATCGCCATTTAACATTTGTACCACGTTTTTCTGTTTTTTTTGTGCGTGTGTGTTTAAACAGTGTCTTCTGACCCTTTCTTGTGTAATACCCGGAAGCGGGTCCTCAAGGTAAATAAATGAAATTAAACATGTAATCTGCTTTCGGCTCGATTGGGCTGTGAGTTGAGCCGGGGCCGCTGCCACCATCTGTCAAGTGTAATCCCAAATAGACGAGCGCCGTTTTTTAACTTGGGAAAGCTTTTTTTATTATTATTTTCATGCGAAGTTTCTACCACAGAGGTTCCCGAAGGTGGTAATCGCAGCGCGATACGCTACCACGCCAAATTATACGGTCCCTTTAAAGGCTTCATCCGGATTCGTGGGCAGGCTATACACCAACTTATGCTATACGCCCCCGCCTCCCCCCCTCCCACCCCCCAACTCGACTGACAGTCCCGGATGAACAATGAACCCCAGTGACGTTGTTAATAATGATAGTGCTGTTTATTTTTGCTCAGGACAGCCGCGGCGGCGGAAAACGGCAAGTCCCTCGTACACCATGGAGGCCTGCGGTTCCGCGTCTACTGACGATGCAATCTTATTGTGCGGATGAAATAAAACCGGTGAAGATGGTTCATCAGCGTTCGCTCCTCTACGAGGAGGCTATGCTATACCTGACAAGTGGCCAGCCCGAGCATGGGTATCCAGACGCCGTTGTTCATAAGGACGCAGTTGCGCTTTCTCCTTTGCACGAAGTCGTGCGGCTGAGGAGAGGCCGCCGGCTGGAGGCGACTTCTGCGCCGACGCCGGGGGCCGACCGCTTGCTCGCATCATCGCGCTCTTCTTCTTTGTTCTCCTCTTTTCTCCCTGGAGGCCCTCTGGGCACGTGCCTCTGGGTCTGTTTTTCTAATGCGATTGTTGGAGGACGCACCGCCACTCGGAGCACGTCGAGCGAGAGCTCGCGCTGCAGAACCCAGTGCCGAGACATAGCCTCCTCTCTGTACTCACAAAGCCGCAGAGTGCCCGGTCGCAGATTTGGAGCACACGAGGATCTGGGTGGCACGCGAGCATTTCTTGGGGAGCCTGGTGGTCAGCGCACAGCTTTTCCTGCGGCGGCGAGGACCCAGAAACATGGTTTTCAGACCACGACGAGGAAAATAAGCGCGGTAGCCCGGGGAATGCGAGGACCACGAGCGGACATTCCATCGTTCGGGACAAGTGTGTTTCGGCGTCTCGCCGCAGCAGGGCGCCCGTTACATGCCTCTTGAGGGCCCAGGGAAAAAACACTCCTCCACCTTCAACTCCGCGCACTCAAAACCGGACGGCACACTCCCCATTCAATACACCCTACCCTGGGTTATATCTGACATAGACTGCTTTCTACTGACAAAGCCTGGCAGATCGCCTGACGACACGTGGCCGCCGAAAGTGACAAAAATAGAGGCGGCAGACAATAGGCTAAAACCAGCAGACGGGGTGGGGTAGCTCCACCAGTCGGAGATCGTGGGTCATTTCTAAGGGACTCCGCTTCTGGTTGCCGATCTGCTGGTTGAGGATAATTAAGATTCTTGGATCTCCGACTGGTGGAGCTACCCTGCCATGTCTGCCGGTTCTATGAACCCAGGAAAAAACCCCACTCACTCCCTTCAACTCCGCGCACTCAAAACTTGTCAAGAGAAGCATAGTGCGGTCATGTCTGGGAACTCAATCACAAAATCATGCTCACATTCAATACAAAAGAGCTTCGATGGGCAAATTGCAAGACTGAAGTCCGCAGGGTACCCCAGCTGTTTTGTTTTTTCTTTTATTGGCATCAGCAAGGGGCCGCGTCAAACAGACGGCACAGCGACAGAACAAGAAGAGTGGTCATCGTCCCGTACATCCCCAATTTTTCTCACGACGCTAAGAAAACAGCAAACAGAGTAAATGTTGACATCGTGTTTTCAGCTCCCAACAAGCTTACCAGCCTGTGTAAAGCACGCTGACCACACCCTCAAATGGGCGGCCCTTTCTGCTCCAAGCAGCATAGAACCAACTTTGTGCCTTGCGTTGAGGGGTTGTTGACTATTCCTTACCTTTCTTGCCTGAAAGACAATACGTATTAGGACGAACTGGGCGGTGTCTTAATGACCGCGCTTCGGCGCACTACAGCAACAACATCATCAACGTGAACTCTGGACCGCCAGAATACACTGTCGGGATTGTTGGGTGTGTAGCACCTTTCAATTCTTTAACAGCACCGTGTTAGGCAAAGTGATCAACCAATTAACCAGGAGATTTTCAAACCGTAGAAGGACCATGACCGATTCGAGGGACAAATTTGCTGGTACGCAACGTCCTGCTGCAATTATCGCCAAAAAGAGGTTGGAGTTATTTAGCCGGAACTTTGCTAATTGGTAGGGCGATTTTTTGCCGTTTGTTGCCGTCTTCTTTTCTACTCGAAAATCATCTCAAATTAGAGTAGTAAGTAGAACAGAAGTTAATCACGTCTGATATGATTGTTATACTTCGTTTGCACTAAAACTGAAACGGCAAGCCGGCTGAACGCGAGACTGGCACTTTGCGTTTCTCCCCATGCTTGCTCGCTCGGCAAAGCCTGAACGCACTGGGCTTTCGTGCACGCGCTTCCAGCACTGCCTTCGCTGTCACTGAAGGCGAAGCAGAGAGTATAGTGAGGCGCTGTGTGATGAAGTTTTCTTCCTTTTGTGTGTGTGAAAGCGAAGGTACAGTTTTTTTCTTAGTGCGCCGCCCAACATCGACCAACTGGGGGTGGGGATTGGGGCCAGGATTCCTTGGCAACACTGTACCTTGGTTCTGCAGCGCGAGCTTTCGCTCCACATGGTCCGAGACTGGTGTGCGTAAAGGTTCCTGCATAGCTATAAATATCCCCACAACGCAATTTTTCCCACGGGAGCCAGAGTTGCTCGTCTGTTTTCCACGTGCCGCTCTGCCGCTATTCGCCGAGATTCGATCACGTGAGAAGCCAGATCAAATGCCGTGCAGGAAAGTAGACGTTGCACGCGCGCCGGCGTACGTTCCCCTGCTTTTGACTGCGCCGCGCGCCTCGATAGCCGCGGCGCCACTATTCGCCGAATTCAGTCACGTGAGGAGCAGGCTCCGAAACCCGATGCTGGAAAAAACGGCGCTACGGGGATGAACGCGCAACTCTGACTCCCGTTTGAAGCCTATACAGTGACTCTAGGTGTGCGCTAGCCGCACTAGCCCACTGGGCCACCGGATCCCTCTAAAAATCACGAATCAAGAGAGATCGACTTACCCGTCTCTATTTTGACGATGAGAACAATAAAAGTGCAAGCTTCGTGCCGCGGGTTCACACTTGACAGCGTGCTTCGAGACGATTCTGTTTCTGGCTTGGTTTATAAGCTCCACTGGAAATGGAGAGGTCCCGGGTTCGATACCCGGACCAAGCGGATTCTTTCGGTGGCGCAACAGTCATCTAACTGTGTTTGGAGATTTGTGTTTGTCCTTTGTCCCTCTGCTTCCCTACTTCCTTCGTCATAAACTCGTTCCCCATTCTTCTAGTGTCCGCTTTGGGGCGGCGTCAGTAGAACAAAGGAAAACGACCCGTTGCTACTTTTTTTCCTTTTGTTTTCTTTGCGTGACTAGTCTACGTAAGTAAACTTAGAATAAATCCAATTCACGTGATATGACGGCTTACACTCCGATTAATACCGCAGCCAACTTGATACTGTGAATTCAATGAAGCTGCCTGAGAAGTGCATCGTGAGGGCGTTCATCATTTTTGTACCTTTACCACTGACGGCTCCACAAATGACGCACAGGAAAAAAATGCACAAACGCACAAAGGCGACGAGCGCCATATGACAGTGCTCGAATGTCTCCATCGGGTCTTAGGTTTAGCTGCTGTTAATGTGAAACGAAAATGTAATAATGAAAGAAACCTGCTCAAGGTATATTATTTATGAGCCTTAACGCGCGAAAGTGATATTGCGGCAAGTGAATTTTATCATTCCGATTTTTTAGTAGTTATATACGAGTCTTTTTTTTTTGAGCTCATCACGACAATAACAACTTCGACTGCGTGGCTGAGAAACTTTCGATAGTTTTATCATAATTATAATTGGGAGGCAGTAAAAACCACAAATTTCTAAATACTGCCTGGGGTAATAAAAAAAATATCTCGTCGAAATCGCGTCTATATCATGCGGATTCTAGGAATTCATCTGTCCGTGTGCAGCAATTTTAGTACTTGCCTAATAGCCACCGGATGTTAATTAATTATCTCTGAATCGTGAATGTTTTTCGCAGTCCGTATAGTTCCCCCGTAAGAAGCAAACCATGAAGACGTTCTTTCCGTTCGCTCTCCTTCTAGTGGCGCTTGTGGTTTCTGGCAGACATATCTATTACCCACCCTGTGAGTGCATTTTTAAGGGGCAATCTACTTTAGAATTTTAAACGCTAATAACTCTTTCCTTTTTATATCACACATCTGAGAATATTTTTTTGTTTATGAAACTCGATTGAAATATAAATATGTTGCCTATATTTCACGCGGGAAGGCACAGCTTCGAATGTAATACGGTTTGAAGTTTGGTTAGTCGGTGCATATTGTTAACAGGAGAAAACAACGCAAAAAATACACAGGAAAAGAACACAATCGCAAACGACAAAAGCACAGCGTCGACTCATGACTTCGTGTTAGTTTTTTATGCCGTTATGTCTCGATGAAAAGAAAAAACAAACGAAGTCGTTAATTATCGTTGTGTTTGTGTCTTTCGTGTTCCTGTCCGTCCTGCCTATTTTTCCGCTGATTTCTCCCGCTACGAGTGTTTATGGCTTAGCGGCAAAGCTGGTTACTTGAGAGTTAGAAAAACAACAGCAACAACAACAACAAACAACAACCAGAGTTTTGGTCCCTCGAGCAGCTTGAAGCGTCGCCACCATGCACGCGGTGAAGTTCGGAGCTTGAACAGTCCGACGACCCAAGTTGCTCGGGTGACCTCAAGCAATGGGGTTTCTTCATCAAAAACTCTCTGTTTAATATCGAAGAATTAAAAACAGCGCGAACAAGACGAAGGACAAGAGGCGACGTCGACAGGCAGAGCGCTGCAGTTTCTCGCAAAGTCCAATCGCAGTCGACTGTGTATAGACCTTTGCAAAAGTCGCCTTCTGGGCGCTGTCATCTTTGTCTGCTGGGCTGTGGAAAGCCTTGTGAGCGCACGCTGTTACTCTGCACTGCGGTTCACCAAACCCTGCGGCCACACAGCTCAGTGACTCAGCATTTTTCACCCGGGTGATAATGATGCAAAAGGTGTACACGACCCGATAAAGCCAATCAATCGGGGCCAGAAATTGCACCGTCATGACGCTCCTCGTCTTTCTGCGCTTATCGTCGCCGGCTAAAGCAATCACGCTAAGCACGAAGCGTGGAAGAATGATGCTGTCGCTGTGTTTGGCGGTGTTTCACCGGTTATGTACAAAACGCTCAAAGATGACGAGGGCGCCATGACGCTGTATTTTTTTATTCTGTTTGATCGGCTTTATGGGATCAATCGTATACGGTCGACTGCGGTCGTAGTTTGTAGCAGAGTTAATAAAAACCGCGAATTCTTCTGTTTTCTTTCTGTTTTTGTTTTTTTGCATGGGTTTTCGATGACGTCAGAATGCCAAGCGCCGATTGGCTCCGAATAAAAGGAAAGTGGGTAGACCTCGATACTATAGCTGCCTCGAGGTCTGTACCCACTGTCCATCCAATCGGAGCCTGAATCGGAGCCCGTCGTTCTGACGTCACGGCCTCCCCTGCGCAAGTATGGTGGGTGAACTTGCGGTCCGGATACGTTCATGTTCCAGGGCTAGAAGACCCCGCTGCGATCTGTGGTCGGGGGGATACAAGAACTGCTTGGAAGCTCCACCTGACTCCTGGCGCTTTGACGGAGAAGGATGCGTACCAGTGGAGAACGACAACATGTGTAATACAGAAAACGTTCACGAGTCCAAGGCTGAATGCGAGAGAATCTGTGTTCACCGAAAAACTTGGTGAACACTGATTCGCGCGCATTTCTGCGTCCCCTGCAAACGAGAGAAACGAAGGAGCACAGGGAATAAAAAAAAAATTCAACTTTGCGCCGTGTTTTTTTTTCTGCTTTTTTTTTTCAGGACATATAAAACGAACGCTCTGGCTGTGACGTCACACCTCGGCGGTGGCGCTGCTGTCGGCGTGGTGCGCATGCGCACGATCTTCGTGCGAGTCTGATTTCTGCACACACGGGGGCGCCCATGTATGCGCACCTGGTGGGGAAAAAACGGCGTGAGCTTGCTCGTAATAAAACAGCTTGTTGTTCGTCCTTCACAGCGTTCCTGCCGAGTATAGTCCGTCCTCTCTTTAATGAGAATTCACAAATAACTGGGCATATTTAAACCGCTTCCGTATCAAACTATCAATCGTCATCGCAATAAGTTTCGGCATCTCGCGCTAAAAATAGCATGCTTGAGGAGAGCGTTTGGGTCGCTATTTCTAGAGACTTCCCTAAGCTTGATTATCCGCATCCGATCGGCATCCGCAGACTTTGTATCCATACCCGAACCGCATCCACAAAATTTGGAGCCGCATCTGACTCATAATCCAGGCATTCATTGCATATCATAAAATCAAGCATGAGTGGAAGGAAAAAGCAAAAAAGAAAAAAAAACACCGACAAATAGCACTTTTTAAGCTGTCCGCTTATCTTTGTACAAAGATATCTTGGGTCACAATACGCGGTGGATGTCATTTTATGATTATCATCTGTTTCATCGTGTTTATATTAAAAGCGATCAGCCTTCCCGAGACACTTCGCGTCGCTGCAAAAATGATCGCGATTACGCGATCGCTCTATACCCGTTTTCACCTCAAGAAAACAGTAAGTTTTGCGCATTGTTCATACGCCGCGCGAAATAGTTCTCGCCAGATTTGGTTGTCGGAGGCACAGGCGATGCTTTTGGCGTTTGAAACGTGTACTCCTTGATAAGATAACGTGTATCCACTCCAAAATGCTACTAAATGTATCTTAAATTTCCACCTAAAGGTGAAAATTAGTAATCATCCGCGAGAAGCCGGACTTTTTTTCCTATGGTTCTTGAGGTGAAAACAGGTATAGGAGTCCTCGACACTCTGCCCAGGAGGAGGGCACGAAAAGAATATACAGGGTGTCACAAAAAGAAAATTTACACGGTCTTTTTTACCGCAAAAGTAAACTAGGCATCGCCGAACGCTCATTCTCCGCCCAAAGGTAGCGCTAGAGGTCACAACCAGATGGCAAAGTTTCAGCCCGATCCGATAACTTAATCAAAAGTTATAAGTGATTTTCTGAAAATTTCAATGGGAAAATGGCGGCCGACGGAGTTTTCAAACACATGGGGCTCTATGGCCCCAGAAACCGAAAACGGGCAAAAATGGGCTCCATTTTCCCATTGCAATTTTCAGAAAATCACTTATAACTTTTGATTAAGTTATCGGATCGGGCTGAAACTTTGGCATCTGGTTGTGACCTCTAGCTCTACCTTTGGGCGGAGAATGAGCGTTCGGCGATGCATAGTTTATTTTTGCAGGTAAAAAGGACCGTGTAAATTGTCTTTTGTGACACTCTGTAGATATATATATACTGTAAACGACTTAATTTTTGTGAATTTCGCTAATCTCCTACATTTCGCGAAAAGTAGAATCCCGCGAAGAATTCGGGTAAAATGTAAACACAATGGAATCTATATTAATTGACATCCCACCGCGTCGCAAAAATTAGAACCCGCGAATTATTCCAAAACTTCAGCTTTTACTTAAGTGAAGAAATATTGAGCCCGCGAAAAATAAGCCGTTTACAATATTCAAACCGTAAATACCGTTTGGGAGCGGTCAGTTTCTTACATAATCTCGCTTCTCTGATTTCTTTTTTTGTGTGTGTGTTGCTATTATGGACTGATATTTGTCTATTTCACCTTACATAAGAAAGCGAAGTTTGAGTATGATATGTTGTGAGATGCTTTCGTCTTCACTTTAGTGCCAAATATATGTTAATGACTTTTTTGACAGGTGTACATTGTGCAGACTTTAAAAACCTATTTTTTGTTCTGGTTTCAATACATATTTTTGTGTAGCATGAATAAATGAAACCGAGCTTTTCTTGACTTCTGCAGTCTCATCCAAAGCTTACAGACAAGGAAATGTCTGAATTATTTCATCCAGTGAGTATGCATCAAATAAATACAGGGTGCAGTCAGAGGTTTTTTGCGCGACACAAGGGACAAAACACAAGCGAGTAGACACGGACAAGCGCATGTCCGTGTCTACTCGCTTGTGTTTTGTCCCTTGTGTCGCGCAAAAAACCTCTGACTGCATCATGAACCAACTAGGCCAACAACAAGTTTTAATTAAATACAGGGTGTTTCACGAAAGGTGGACAAATTTGATATTGCGAAAACTAAGCGTCGCAAGAAAAAAAGGCTTGTGTCATTTTGGTCCTGGGCCAGGGGCCTGTTTAGGAAAATCATTAAAGTTCATTATATATATAGATTGTTAATTATTTTTGCGTAATTCACTTTTAAAATCTTGTGTTTAAGGGCATGGTTTCAATTAGAAAATTGCTCAGCATCATCAAAAAACACTAAATGAACAAAAAATCTCAACGATAGAAGGCATGCGAAGCATTTGACGGCTTTCTGAAAAACCGCACAAATTCGACAGGTTTTTAAGTTTCGGTTTGCAATCGGAGCGCATCTCGGCCCCGACGGCACCGCGCCCCGTGGAGAAATAGTGCAACCAACCTCTGCTGCGCTGTCCTCGCGCGACGCAGCCGGGGTAGGAGGAAAGGGGGGGGGGGGGGGGGGGCGTTGAGAACAGAGGAGTTGTTGCGAATTAATGGGGTGCCCTCAGAAAAACAAGGGGAGGGGGGCGGGGTGTACACTGTCATGGATTACCCATGACCGTCGTTTCTATAGACCTCGCTACAGGGAAACACGCTCTTGTAACCTATGTTCCTTCAAAAAAGGAGAAACTTTCGTTCTGAAAGCAGGAAAACAAAGTTCCTCCCTCGCCTGCATCTCATTATGGCGGCCCCAAGCAAGCAAACCGAGCTTAAGAAGGCTTAACGAGGACGCTACGTCTATTGTACGGGGCAAGGGGAGCAGCAAATAAAAGCGTAACACGAGCTTTCCGCGAGCTGTATTTATTTCTGAAGCCAGCTTCCTCCCGCAGCTGAAGAAACTTCCGCTTCGGGAGCAGCCACTCAGTCTTCTCGTCGTCAGCACTGCGATGTTAAACGGAGACAACCGATACCCAGATACTTCGCACACTTTACGTCTTACCTTTGCTATTCCTCGAGCCACAATTCCTTCGTGAATTGCACATCACGTAGGAAAAACAAACAATTCACGAAACCAAAGTCCGCTCTGAAAATAGCAAATTCAAAGCAGACCGACTTGGATCATCGTTGCACGGTGACCGGAAACTATCGCGAAGCATGAAAGAAGGCTAAATCGCTTGCCATCAGATGGCAGGATCAAGCGCAGTAATTGCGGGTAGCTAGTCTAGGTGGCGCTAGATACCACCCAATTCATGTGCTAAATTTGTTTTTATTTCCTCATGGCACCATTTTCGCTTCGGGACCTTGGGCACCTATATTATACACAGATGTAGATACATTACGCATACTACAAGCATCTGCTGAACATACACATACAGATACACGGCACATAAAAGCCTCAATACAAAAGCACACTAACCCGATAACTACTTCCGAGCTTTGCGTTTCCGGCTTGTAAACTCGCCGATTTGAAGGTACTGATGATCTCGGAGACCAGCTGAGCAATAAATAATATATCCACCATGTTATTTTTTTTTTCTTTACTGTCATAGAATGGAAAGCGCCGAATAAACAAGGACGAAGAAGGGGACAGAGACGAAGCGCCACTGTCATACATTTGAGAATATTTCGAATGGGTCAGGGTATCAATCAGTTAGTAAAAAGTAAACGCTCATGCCGTAATTATTTAAAAGCTATTAAAAAAAAAAAAACTCCACTGCGTTTCCAAGCATTATGTTTGCTTCTCCGCACGGCACGTCGTAGCCAGTTTTTAAGCGGCTGCAATTGTCATTTTGAGTTACCCTTTGTAGATGGGGTATTCACTCAGCTGGAAGCGATGCTTTAATTGCGGGAAGGGAAATCGCTTTTCGATCAACTTCAATGCAGCCAAAGCCGCGACTGGCGACAAGTGTTAACTGTACAGAGCTACGCCGTGGTGAGCTCGGAAACTTTTAGCGCTAGCGCGGGTTAGAGGGCAGCTTCTCCAGAAAACGTAAGTTATTAAAAAAAAAAAAAAAGTGGTCTTACAGCTTTTTTTTTTTTAAGGTTAAAATTCCAAACTGTAAATATACGTACTTTCCTTTATATTTTCATACTGTTCAGTGCTTTCCCCCGAGCGCAATCGCTCTCGGGTTATAGACAACAGGACATCGCAGACGGCATTGACCACCAGCGTTCCATGATGACTACCCGCAGGTCGATCGACTGCACCGTAATCCCTCAAGCGGTCTGTAAACTCTTTAATGTAAAGCGAAATGTCAACCTGCAACAACCCGCCCCCTCCGATCACGGCCCGACCGGCGACTTCAATGCCCGAGTGTTTACGTAATCTCATCTTGTTGTTACACCACTGCTACCCGAACACGTGGTCACATCAGCGATAATTCCAGTCTTCCGTTCACAACGCACAACACTGCCATCTCGACGTTGCTGCTATGTTGCTGACACGCAAAATTACAGAACCACGTTGATTGCCGGTTGGCACTCGGCATCGGAAAACAGAACCGAACTCGGCACAGAAGGTACCCAGGCACCCGGCAGCAAAACCTGCCTGTCTTAAACGCAGGCTCCGAGGTTTTTATAAATCAACTCAACAGCATTTATTAAACAAAGGGCGCGACATGCTCGAAAAAACGAAACTGAAAGAAGATGAAGCGGGAGGGTGGTATACATTGCTCCCGTCTGCCTGGAGAAGAAGGAAAACAATCTCGTCCCTCCCTTCTTCTAGTGTCCGCTTGGGGGGCGCTTCAGTAGAACGAAGGAAAACGTGCCGTTGCTACCTTTTTCCCTTCTTTTTTTCTTTGCGTGACTAGTCTACATAAGCAAGCTTACAATAAATTCGATTCACGTGATATGACTGCGTACACTGCGATTAACACCGCAACCAACTTGATACCTTGAATTCAATGAAGCTGCTGAGAAGTGCATCGTGAGGGCGTTCATCATTTTTGTACCTTTGCCTCCAACGGCTCTAAAAAAAATCACGCCAATGAAAAAAGACACACAAAAGACGACCAGCGCCGTATGACAATGCTCGAATGTCTTCATCGTGTCTTAGGTTTGGCTGCAATTAATGTGAAACGAAATGTAAGAATGAAAGAAACCTGCTCAAGGTATATTATTTATTACCTTAACGCGTAAAAGCGATATTGCGGCAATTGAATTTTATCATTCAGATTTCTTAGCGGTTATATACGAGTCTTCTTTTGAGCTGGTCACGACGTTAACAACTTCGAGTGTGCGGCTGAGAAACTTTCGATGGTTTTATCATAATTATAATTGGGAGGCAGTAAAAACCACACATTTCTAAATACTGCGTGGGGTGATAAAAAATATTTTGTCGAAATCGCGTCTATGCCACGCGGATTCTAAGAATGCATCTGTCCGCGTGGAGCAGTTTTAGTACTTGCTAATAGCCGTCGGATGTTAATTAATTATCTCTGAATCGTGAATGTTTTTCGCAGTCCGTAGTTCCCCGGCCCCGTGAGAAGCAAACCATGAAGACGTTCTTTCCGTTCGCTCTCCCTCTAGTGGCGCTTGTTGTGGTTTCTGGCAGGACTATCAGGGACTACCATTTCCCATACGGTGAGTGTATTTCCTATGGAGCAATCCGCTTTAGAATTTTAAATACTAATAACTCTTTCCTTTTTAGATCACGCATCTGAGAATATTTTTTGGTATATGAAACTCGATCGGAACATAAATATGTTGGCTATATTTTACGCCGGAAGGCATAGCTTCAAATGTAATACGGTTTGAAGTTGGGTCAAGGGGTGTCCAAACAGGATACTACAGAACACACGACTCCGACAAATCGTGAAAATTGAAGCGGACGCTGCAATTTTAACGATTTTTTGAAGGAGTCGTGTCGCCCGACGATCTTTGTAGTCAGGCCAACATCACGACTTTTCTTCTCGCCTCCTCCACTTTTCTTTGACGTCGGTGCTTGTCAAATTTGACGTCACACGGCACCTGCGTCTGGCTGACCTCGCTAACGACCTCGCGCACCGCACCCAGGTGTCGTTCCCTTTCCCGTTTTCGGGACTTGAGAAACGGCGGAGGCCTTGAGCGATTGACCGAGAGCCAACAGAGCGTGTGAATGGCTCTCCGGACCCACGTGATGAGCAGAGCAAGGCCGCCGCGCGCGGAGAAAGCGAGGGGGAGATTTGATGGGGGAAGTTTCCCCGGCAAAAAAAAAAAAAAAATGGCCGGAAGTTGAGCGCCGCACAATTTGTCGGAGTCGTGCGTTTTGTAGTATTCTGTTCGGCTACCCCTTCAGTCGGTGCATATCAATAACAGGAGAAAAGAACGCACAAAAAAAATACACAGGAAAAGAACACAAAAGGCAAAAGCACAGCTTTGACTCATGACTTCGTGTTTCTTTTTCCTTCTTCTTTGATGTCGTTATGACTCAAAAAAAAAAGAAAAAAACGAAGTTGTGAATTATTGTTGTGTTTGTGTCTTTAGTGTTCTTGTCCCCCCCCCCCCCCCCCCCGCGCTTTTATTGCGCTGTTTTCTCCCGCTTCAAGTGTTTATGGCTTAGTGACAAAACTGATTACTTCAGTATTAGAAAAACAACAGCAACAACAACAACAACAACAACGAGAGTTTACGTCCCTCGAGCCATAGCCGTCTGTATACAGAAGGCTATGCTCGAGCAGACTGAAGCATCGCCACCATGGATGCGTAGAACTTCGGCGCATGTGCAGTCCGACGTCCCAAGTTTCTCGGGCGACACACAGCAAAACTCTCTGTTGAATAGTGAAGAATTAAAAACAGCGCGAACAAGACGAAGGACAAGAGGAGACGTCGACAGAAAAAGCGCTGCAGTTTCTCGCCAAGTCCAATCGTAGCCGACTGCATAGACCTTTGCAAAAGTTGCCTTATGAGCGCTGCCATCTTCGTCTGCTGGGCTGTGGAAAGCCTTGTGGGCGTGTGCTGTTGCTCTGCATTGCGGTTTACCAAACCCTGCGTCCACACAGCTCAGTGACTCAGCATTTTTCACCCGGGTGATAAGCGATGCAAAAGGTGTACACGACCCGATAAAGCCAATCGATCGGGGCCAGAAACTGCACCGGCTCGTCGTCTTTCTGCGCTTACCGTCGCCGGCTAAAGCAATCACGCTAAGAACGAAGCGTGGAATAATGGTGCAGTCGCTGTGCGTGAGGAGTTTCACCGGTTATGTACAAAACGCACAAAGATGACAAGCGCGCCATGACGGTGCATTTTGGTGTTGCTTGATCGGCTTCATGGGATCGATCATATACGGTCGACTGCGGTCGGACTTGTGAAGTAGTGTATAGCGTAGTTCATAAAAAGCGCAACTTCGTCTGCTTTTTTTTTTTTTTGCAGGGTGTTGCGATGACGTCAAAACGCCGAGCTCCGATTGGCTCCGATTAAAAGGATAGGCCTGTTTCTCCCGACCAGAGGGCGCTGTAGCGTCCACGACACGCGACCAGAAAGGAGGCACCTTCGCTAGCGTCCGCGGGACGCGACCATCCGGTGCTGATATGAAGCGACGCCTTAGCTTTCCATCATGTACTTTCCACGGTCGCTAACTAGCGTCTGTAAGCGTCCTTCACAGTCTGCCGATGGTCCATGCGCACTAATGGAGCGTTTGAAAGGACGCAACGCTACGTACAGCGAAAACGCGACCTACAAATCCGATATTAGCATATTGCGCACTAGGGGCGCTGTTCAAAACTTGAGAGCTACAGGTCTATGGTGGGTAGACCTCGATACTATAGCTGCCTCGAAGGTCTACTATACCCAGCGTCCATCCAATCAAAGCGCCAATCGCAGCGCCCATCGGAGCCCGGCGTCCTGACGCCAAGTATGGCGGGTGAACTTACGCACCGGACACGTTTACGTTCCAGAGAAAAAGACCCTCTCTGCTCTCTTGAATGGACAAAGAAGCGCTGCACGGATCCTGCGCGCTACTACTGGCACTTTGAGGGAAGAGGATGCATACTATTGTGGGACGACGACATGTGTAATTCGAAAAACGTTCACGAGTCCAAGGTTCAATGCGAGAGACTCTGTGCTCACCTAATTGGGTGAACACCGAATCACGCGCATTTCTGCGTCCCCTGCAAACGAGAGAATGAAGGAGTACAGGGAATAAAAAGAATCCAACTTTGCGCCGTTTTTTTTCTCTCGTTTTTGTTCAGTACATATAAAACGAACGCGCGGCTGTGACGTCACGTCTAAGCGGTGGCGCTGCTGTCGGTCTGGTGCACATGCGCATGTTCTTCGTGCGAATCTGATTTCTGCACACACGGGGCTCCCATGTATGCACACCTGGTGGGGCAAAACGGCGTCAGCTTGCTCGTAAAAATATAGCTTCTTGTTCGTCCTTCACAGCATGCCTGCCAAGTATAGTCCGTGGTCTCTTTATTGAGAATTCACAAATAACTGGACATATGTAAACCGCCGGGTGTATCTCGAAACAACCCATTCCGATTTGAACCCTTCTCGTTCGAACCCATTCGCGAAACGCCCTTCGCGTTTTTACCTGTCGCGTTTCAACCCTTTCTCATTTATACCCGTCTCATTTGAACCCATTCTGATCTGAATCCTTCTTGTTTGAACCCATTCGCAAAACGCCCTTCGCGTTTTAACCTGTCGCGTTCTGACCCATTCTCATTTGAACCTGTTCTCATTTGAACACCGGACTTGAACAACTTGCTCAAAACAAAGGGCAGTGAGGCACAGAAAGAAGAATGAACAGTTGAAGATGAAGTTTGAAGATAAGGCGAAGGTGGTACACAGATGCTGCAAAGTGGCACCATATCGTGCATAGCTCATGAAACAGTTTTCCTTATGCCTGCGTGCCGCCCCGAGTCTCTGCACGTAGCTACCTGGGCACATGGTGACGTGGTGACGTGGTTTCAAAAGTGCTAGTGCTGTTTGGGTACTTAATTTCTCCTCTGGCGCTGTTGATGTCGTTCGTTTGTCGTCTTGTGGAGCGGATGGATCATTGTGCTCGTCGTGTGTTATTGCTTGTAAGTACCGCAGAAAAGTTCCTAGACAATTATGTTGGATTGATTCGGGTTCGGTGGTCACGTCGAGAATGCAAGTGTTATGTGCATACTCTTTGAGAGGAGCACGTCTACGCTGGGGGCTGTTCATTGCTCCGATGCTGGGGGTGTGCACGCCATAACGCGTTCGGATGCAGACAGGCGTTGTGAGCTGCGGCGTTTTTTTTTTGGAAATGTGCAGGTGCCGATGTTGCGTGGCTTGAGGGCTTTCTTACCAGGCACAGCTTTTTTTCTTCATTTCAGTCGTGAATCATCGGATGCAAATAATGCTCATTTGGCATGCCCTGTGAAAATATCGAATTATTTACAACCGGTGTCGGAGTGGTCCTACAGATCTACGATCATTGTATATTTGCCTATGTGTCGTCCGTCATGCCGTGCATTGGCATGACCTCTAGATGTCATTCTCCAAGATGCATTTCAAGGGGCAATAAAGCTCCAGGTGCCTGGACTCCATGTCATATGTTCCTTTATTTCGGTTTCCCGTGAGTGTATGCTGAAATTACTGTTTTTGCCTAGCCTGATCATGTGCACGGTTAAATTGAGAAAAGTCGTCTTGAGAATGGTCAAAACCAGAGTATGTTTTTAGTAGGTTTGAAATGAGAAAGGTTAAAAATGTCGAAAAAAAAAAGTATTTTTGAGAATGGTCAAAACCCGAAAGTATGTTTTGAGAACGGTTTAAGTGAGAAAGGGAGAAAAGCGAAAGTTGTTTTGTACTGGGTTGAAATGAGAAGGTGAAAACGAGAAGGTAGAAATGCGAACGGGTTCCAATGAGAACCACCCAAAACACCACAATTTCACGTATCAAACTATAAAGGCCGGTTCAGACACTTGCGTTTGAGTGCGTTTGACTGCGTTGCGGCGAGAACCGAAAGCGAGTCACCGGCACATCTGTGATTCGTATGAAGCGTGGAATCCAATTCAAGGAATCTTCTTGGCACGCGATATAAGCAGCAGGGATGTCCTGGTGTCTCGCTGCCGCAACGCAGTCAAACGCAACTGTGTGAACCGGGCTTAAGTCGTCATCGTAATCAAGTTTCGGCATCTCGCGCTAAAAATAACGTGCTGGAGAAGAGCATCGTTTCGCCATTTCTAGAGCCTTACGCGGATAAGTTTGATTATCCGCATCTGATCCGCATGCGCAGACTCAGTATCCATATCCGAACCTTATCCACAAAATTTGGAGCCACATCCGACTCATAATCCAGGCATTCATTGTATACCATAAAATCAAGCATGAGTGGAAGGAAAAAGCAAAAGAAAAAAACACACATAGAGCACTTTTTAAGCCGTTCGGTTATCTTTGTACAAAGATATCTTCGGGTCACAATACGCGGTGGATGTCATTTTATGATTATCATCTGTTTCATCGTGTTTATATTAAAAGCGATCAGCCTTCCCGAGACACTTCGCGTCGCTGGAAAAATGATCGCGATTACGCGATCGTTCAGGAGTCCGCGACACTCTGCCAGAAGAGGGCACAAATATATATATATATATATATATATATATATATGGGCGGTTTCATTTGGATTCAGGCAACGAGTGGCAGTCGTATTTTTTATTTTGCTTCAAATTTTTATATTTTGTGGAGCATGTTCCTAGAAGAACAATCCTTTTTATTTTCATGTCCTGACATGATTAGTTCCTGAGAAAAAAATCTCAAAGACGCGGGAAAGAACTGCGAGGTTTTGACGATTGTCGCGTGTGGCGTATTTAAATCACTCTCGATCTTAAAGTATTGAAAAGAGAACGTCTATATTTTTTTAGTGTGATATATAGGCATGTAGGTAAGCCGACATTATAACTGCTATTTATTATTCGTCGCTCCAATTTTTGTAAAAATCCCCAAACATGCCTCCGCGAACAACTGTGACCTAAAATGGGGATTTTATTTTGAGTCGACTATGTTTAGTATCGCTTTTAAAATATTACCACGTGTAAAATCATTCATCGCCTTCCAAATTAAGCAAAGTTCGTGTTTTTATCATGTACGAGTACTGAGAAATAAATTATGAAACAGAGAGGGTTTTCACTTTTTGTTCAACTTCAGCACGCTGTCTAAAAAAAAACCCATTTTTAATTTTTTTTTTTTCTGGCGTTGCGTTCTCTTCACACCCTTCTTTTAGCCAGAATACATTTCGTTAATAGTATTTGCCTTGGTTTTGAGTTTCAAGCCTCTAAAAATGCTAAAAAAAGAGCAAATGCCGATGGTGGGATTTAACGATTTTCGTGTGTGGCGTTTTTGAACCACTCTCAATGTCAAAGTATTCAAAGAGAGTTTCGAAATTTTTTCATTGTGATATATATGCAAGTCAGTAAAACGGCATTTCATCTACTATTTATTATTCGTCGGTCCAATCTTTGTAAAAATCCCCAAACATGCCTCCGCGAACAACTGTGACCTAAACTGCGGATTTTTTTGTTAGTCGACTATGTTTAGTTTTGTTTTTAAAATAATACCACGTGTAGAACCTTTCATTGCCTTTCATAATATGTAATATTTGTGTCTTAATCACGTACGAGTACTAAGAAATAAATTATTAAACAGAGAAGGTTTTCACTTTTCGTTTACATTCTTAGCATACTGTACATCCCAGAATGGACACCACCTTCCGGCCCACCATTGAGTTTCAATTGTAGAACAGTGTTCTTATTACCACAGAAGGCGTTGATTAGTTATCTTGTACTTGAGTTTGTATAATCACTGATTTTAATACATGACATTTTCCCATCGTGGAGTTAGATGAGTTTACTATACCGACTCATTGTTCCCCCAATCTGCGCGCGCCTCTGTAATGCTCTTATAGCCACTGAGGTGTAAATAGAACTGAATTATCGAAAAGCATTTCACAATACGATTCAAACATTATGCAGTCACAACTGCATAAAAACAAGTTTTAGATATTATTCTCTGTTTGTTTTTTGCTTTTGTCGTTTTCTTACACTCATATTTTATCCAGAATAACATTCCGTTAGAGGTATACGCACTGGTTTTGAGTTTTTAAGCCTTTAAATATGCTGAAAAATAATTTGGTTCTGTTTCAACATGAATTTAGCATTAAAAATATAAAATTTCGCATTTAAAAATCTAGGTTTCCAATAGAGAGCGTATTTTACTCTAATGTTTCAAAATATTATACTTTGATATTTCTAACGTAGTATAGATTATGTAGCGCATAGGGTTTAGGCTTGAGGCCCCTCCAATCTAGGCACCGGCAGAAATTGTCTGAAAACCCGCTCCCGGCAGTTGCGATTTCATAGTGTTTAGACGTTTGGAATTGCAAACTTGATATTATACGCCTAACGACATTCATGTTTTTGATATGAGTATTTATTCAACGTCCCTCAGATTATTATAATAAAGAATAAAATATACAGCTATAACCCATTAACCCACCATCAGCATTTGCTCTTTTTTAGCACATTTAGAGGCTTAAAACTCAAAACTAGTCCATATAACTCTAACAGAATGTATTCTGGCTAAAAGAAAAGTGTAAAAAACGAAACGCGAAAAAAATAAAAAAATATTTTTTTTACTTTTTTTTACAGTGTGCTGAAATGAAACGAAAAGTGAAAACCTCCTCTGTTTCATAATTTATTTCTCAGTACTCGTACGTGATTAAGACACAGACTTTACATAATATGAAAGGCAATGAAAGGTTCCACACGTGGTATTATTTTAAAAACAAAACTAAACATAGTCGACTGACAAAAAAATCCGCAGTTTAGGTCACAGTTGTTCGCGGAGGCATGTTTGGGGATTTTTACAAAAATTGGATCGACGAATAATAAATAGTAGATGAAATGTCGTTTCACTGACTTGCATATATATCACAATAAAAAAGATATCGAAACTCTCTTTTGAATACTTTGACATTGAGAGTGGTTCAAAAACGCCACACACGAAAATTGTCAAATCCCACCATCGGCATTTGCTCTTTTTTTAGCAATTTTAGAGGCTTGAAACTCAAAACCAAGGCAAATACTATTAACGAAATGTATTCTGGCTAAAAGAAGGGTGTGAAGAGAACGCAACGCGAGAAAAAGAAAAAAATTAAAAATGGGTTTTTTTTTAGACAGCGTGCTGAAGTTAAACAAAAAGTGAAAACCCTCTCTGTTTCATAATTTATTTCTCAGTACTCGTACATGATAAAAACACGAACTTTGCTTAATTTGGAAGGCGATGAATGGTTTTACACGTGGTAATATTTTAAAAGCGATACTAAACATAGTCGACTCAAAATAAAATCCCCATTTTAGGTCACAGTTGTTCGCGGAGGCATGTTTGGGGATTTTTACAAAAATTGGAGCGACGAATAATAAATAGCAGTTATAATGTCGGCTTACCTACATGCCTATATATCACACTAAAAAAATATAGACGTTCTCTTTTCAATACTTTGAGATCGAGAGTGATTCAAAAACGCCACACACGACAATCGTCAAAACCTCGTAGTTCTTTCCCGCTTCTTTGAGATTTTTTTCTCAGGAACTAATCATGTCAGGACATGAAAATAAAAAGGATTGTTCTTCTAGGAACATGCTCCACAAAATATAAAAGTTTGAAGCAAAATAAAAAATACGACTGCCACTCGTTGCCTGAATCCAAATGAAACCGCCCATATATATATATATAGTTTTTTTCTCCGTCTCTCTATCGTTGGGAGAATCGCGCACTAGATGGCGCTACCTTTGAATGACCACATTTCACCACCATTTCAGATACTGTAAACGACTTAATTTTCGCGGGCTCAAATTTTCGCGAATCGGGCCAAAGCTTAAAATTTGAAATTATTCGGGGGCTCTAATTTTCGCGAATCGAGTGTAGCTTCCGTAGCGTTCACATATTGGCCGAATTGTTCGCGGGACGTATTTTTCGCGAATTGTAGGCGATTCGCGAAAATTAGGTTTTCGCGAAAATTTAGTCGTTTACAGTATATATATATATATATATATATATATATATATATATATATATATATATATATATATATATATATATATATGTATATATGAGATGGTGGAAATATGGTCCACTCAAAGGTAGCGCCATCTCCAGTGCGCGATTCTCCCAACGATAGAAAAACAGAGAAAAAAAACTTGTATTTTCGCTTCGAGTTTGGAGCTTCTCCCTACGATAGAAGGTTCTAAAGGCGAATTCATTTGACCGGAGATCGAGCGACCTGCCAAACCGTGACACGGCGCTCGTATTCAATCGTTTCGTGGCAGGAACTGCTTAGGTTTGCCCCTACTAGAGGCACCATCCGCGCTGACTGGCTGCAAACCTTGATGCCTCTTACGGTTCGCATCATATCACAAGATAAAAAAAAAGATGAGAACAGTGGTAGTGGCGCTGGTGACATAAATAACGTTTACTACTAAATAAAGTATTAGCTTCAGCTACATCGAGCCCAATCTGCGCTCGCAGCACTATGATTTTATCCAGACAATTTTATATTTTTAATGAGACTCCTAAGATCTTGATGAGTCGAATAAATATAGAGAAATTCAATGGCAGCAGCGGATGATTCGTTCTTGAACATGCCGCTGTCCACGTTCGCACGAGTCTCAGGTGGATCGTCACAAAGTAATCTTGCAAGCACTATCTAAATTGCAAGCCACTCTTGTCCGATTGAAAGCTGCATCAGCCTATAAAACAGCGTTCATGTCAGCCGCAGTATTTATAATTGACGAGTCGGGAGGCGCCGAGGGTGTCGGTCCTCGCTCGCTGCCATTCTTGGTCGGGCCTCAGAAGAGAGACCGGAAAGGGTACTCTGGGTGTTGGACTACCCTGCAGAAGAGAGCGTCGCAATAATGCACTTTTGGTTGTTTCAAGCAAACGCTGAATACACTTTCAATCTTTTCTTTTTAATTAATGTATTTGAAGATCGCGAGCAGAATAAGGGGTGTATAGACGAATGTATTACCGTGTGCGCGTCCGAGAGGGCACGCCCGTGGCTCCCGCGTAGGCGTCCGGGAATCAGTGCCCGGCGTTTGAGCTAGCGTTTATCAGTTAATTACTCCGTTTTCAATTTATTTTTGCGCAAAAAAAAAGTATTTTTCTTCGGAGGTCAGGGCTTCTTTATTCAAATCAAAGTTTTCGTAGATGTCCCAGACATAAGAAAATTGCCGCGTCCCCTTTGGCATAGAAATGACCCAGCTAAAAAAATAAACAAGTCTCCGCTGTGATGCTGAGCATAACAAAAAACAGTGAAGCATCATGCTCAGTGCCATGCGTTTTTTTTTTTTTTTTTTATGGGAGGGGGCAGATTTTTTTTGTTTCAATTGCAATCAGTTTTTCTGTTAAATTTAGCGGGGAAACAGAATTTGTGTATAGGTCACGTGACATCGTCATGTGACATCATTTATCCTCGTCAAATTTAGTGGGCAAAATAAACGGCCAGAAACATACCTCCAAGTCGCCTGAAGATCCTAAGAAAGCTAATCGCTTGAAAACCAGATTTCTTAAAGTGGGATTTTGATAATCGGCAGTCGTCGCCGATGCGCCGGTGTTTACGGGGTTCGAAACGTAAAGCGAGTTCCGATCTCGTAGGAACTGCATCGCTAGAGAATACTCACTGGTCGTAGCGGTCGTGCTTGAAAAGCCTCAGGTTTCTGTCCAGCCCCTGCAGCATGCTCATCTGATCCGGAGTCAGTTGAAAATCGAAAATCTGCATCACGTAAACAAGGCGTCACCTGAGAAACTTCCAAGTCCCGCCTCCTTGAGGGAGAAAAAAAGAGCAACAACTTGAGCGACAAACGGCAACAACCGACAAGGACCAACAAGGACAAGGACCATGTACAGCACGGCCGCGAAAGTATATTTGGCAGGCTTGCAATCTCACGCCGTGACCCTGATGTAAGCACTATATCTCAGGCCCAGCCAGTCCGAGCGCGGCCGATGGAATGAGCCGAAGGGCCAATCAAACAGCGAAAGAGGCACAACGTCAGCGGCGTGTCTCCTCTGCAGCTAATAGGACCAGCCGGTATTCGCCGTTGCCCTCTGTGCACCGCTCCTCCGCCGGCTAGTCAAGCGCAGAGAGCACGCCATGACGTTGCGCTTTTTGCACATCTCTTTGGATTGGCCCCTCGGCTCATGACATCGGCCGCGCTCTGACCTACAGGAGCAAAGCATGCAGGAGACTCAAAGCCCGCCAAAGGGATACCGTTTAAAAAAACAAAACCTGCTCTCCCCCCCCTCACTTCCCAAACGCTCGCGGATTGACGAAGCTGTTTTCAAAAATCGCCTTCTGCGTGTAGCCGTCGTTTTAGCCAGCTGCCGGGGCTGTGGAATCGCCTGCTGAGCATGCGCTGTTGTTCTGCTGTGCGGCATATCGGACACTACACATGCGTCTACAGTTCAATGACTCGGCTTTTTCGCCCGGGGTGATACGCGACAAGCTAGCGGTCTTTGCATCGCTTATAACCCGGACGAGGGGTCGCCGAGTCACTGAGCTGTAGACGCATGCGCAGCGTTATCCTCGATATATCGCACAGCAGAGCAACAGCGCATCCTCTGAAAGCGTCTCCACAGCCCAGCAGACAAATCACTTACATTCATGCAGTCGTTTCGGCGGGGCCAAGTTGGGGTGTCACGGTGATGATATGATGTCACGTGACATCAATTGCCCCACCGCCAGCTATTTAGGGCGAAATCGGCGTCCCACGACGTGACGTTACAGTGTCACGCGACATCAACTTTCCCGCCAAATGTTTTGCGGGAAAACTGACGTCACAAAAGTCGATTTGCGGTGTTACGTGACCCGGGATGACCCGGTCACGTGACGTGACGTCATGGCGTCAAGTCGTTGTGTCACGTGATGCCCCGATGCCAGGTGACGTCAATTTCCCCGCTGAATGTAGAGCGGGAAAAGTGACATCACAGACTCAAGTCGTGGTGCTACATGACCAGAGGTCGCATGACTCGGTCACGTGACGAGGCGTCACGGTGTCAAGACGTGTCGCGTGTTACCCTGACGTCACGTGACGCTCACTTCCCCGCTCAATGTTAGCTTACAACTGCACCGACGGATGGACGGACACATTTCTGGGGTGAGTGGATTTCGTGCTTTAACCAGAACAAAGTAAACGGAAATGTTCGGCCGCCTTGAAGTTCTCATGGATGTGGTCGGGATTGTCGCTCCTCGTGAGCACGGCGAGTCCCCGCTGAACCTGGTACCGCAGAAGCACTTGCGCTGGAGTGCGATGGAGGCGCCGAGCCAAGTCCACCACCGCCGGGTCGATCAGTGGATTGCCGGCCATCGAACTGCGCACGTCCAGAGCTCTCTTATCTATGAGCTTGGGTATGGCCTCTTACGACTTTGCGACAAGGGAGACGGACAGAGAGAACGCTTATTTCTATCATTCCTTTTACTATATTCCCCATCCAAAAATCAGTGATAGCACGAGTAAAAAGGAGGTACAGCTATGTATACCTTCAGCTGTTCGCTCCTACGTGCCAAAGAAACCGTTACTCGATCAATGAATCGCTCAGATATATGCGCGATTACAGATAGCGCTTCAATGTTCTTGTCAAGGCGGTGCCGCTCTTCGTGGTACCCTGAAGGGGCTATTCACTCGATGCAATATTTGGGTGCGCTGTTCTCGGCGCATGCTCAGAACGAGCTCACATCTATAGGCTGCCAAAACCGGCAATCGTGAGGTTGTGGAATTACGTTACAAAAGAAGACGAGTGGAAGCTCGCTCCCAGCACACGCCCAAGAGCCGCGGACTCAGCTATGGCCGCTATGAATACTCCCTATTGAGCACGCGATCACGGGAAAAAATGCAATGAAATGGCCTCAACCAAAATGACGCCGTAGCGGCGGTCAGAGATACGCGCCCTATGAATTAGATAGCGCAACACGACAGGAAAAGTAGAAGAGGGACACAGGACAGGGCGACACAGGAGAGAGCTTGTGCGTCTTCTACTTTTCCTTATCGTGTTGCGCTATCTAATTCATATTATGTTCTAACAACTAGCCCACCAGATGATCTTGATGCGCGCTCTAAATGAGAGACACTTTATCATGTGCTCCAGTGGAAAGATGTAAAAGAAACATCGTGGGACAAGTTGACCTGACGACACCACCGTAATATTTATAAAATAGCGTGTATCGCGCTGGGGGCAGGACAAGCTACTTCATGTGCCATGTGCCACGGCTCATATTTCGCCTGTGAGCAAACTTGTACGTAACGAGTTACAAGTAACTGACTACTTGTAATCAATGACATTTTATTGTAACTTTGTAACGATTCAATTACATTTTTTCTTTGGTAACGTTCGCTGTAAATCAATTACTGTTTTTCTATTTATCAATTACAATTAATCAATACTGTTTCCGAAAGAGCTAAAATTATTGAGTCGAGTTTTTTTACGTAAAATTCGCTCTCTGTCTGCCCGTTGCGTCACTCGTCTATGTTGCACCAACGTTTGACACTTTTTTTTACCCCTAAACAACTAAAAGAAAGATACCAAGATACCAGAACGATTAAAGTGTCAACGCGTCGAGCGACCTTTTGACTGTCGAGCTGTCCAAAGGGCCTCGCTTCCCGTGTATGCAGGTTGTTACGATCCGCGTTGGCCGCGGCATAGAGGACTGTGTTCTGCACTGACCTCATCTAGCCACGACATCCCCCCCCCTCCTCTCCCCAGAAACGCTTCCAACAGGCGGTCGCAACAATGAAGAGCTTCCCTTCCTAGAGGACTCGGAAGCAGCCGTCAAAGCACTGCGCAACCACGAACTGGTGCGCAAAGTGTTTGTGCGCTACAACACCGATCTTCCCTCAAGTGCATCCGTCGAGAGGGACTTCAGTGTCGCGAGCACCAGGAAACGTGGGAAAATGACTGACGAGAACTTAGGACGACAAATGACAAAAAGAAACAAAATGCAACCGCTTTAAGATATGTATGCATTTTTGAATTCGTAATAAAAAGTTAATAAAAGAAACACGAGAAGCAATTACTTTCTGGAAATTTTTCAATTGCTTTTGTCATGCAGTAATTGATTACTCTAATCAGTTACATTTTTCAATAAAGTAATTGTAATGGTAATCGGTTACTTTTTTCTTCTCAGTACCGCGTACAAGACTGCCTGTGAGCGACTTAGTGCATATACGGTGACTGGAACGCGTCTCCAACACGTCGTGTATTGAAGCGTCCATGAAACCGTTAATATATCCGTTGGGCACCTCAGGGAACACTGCAAATCGCCACGACCCTGGCGGTTAACTGTAGGCTGTAGTTACCTTGGACTCATCGGCTGCACAGCGAGATAAGGAAAAAGAGGTGCTTGCCGTCTGTACCTCCGCTGCCGCATGTCACCTCCAGGATCGCAACGATCTGCACCGGTCCCCGGTTGTGACGTCACCGTGGTGATTATCGAGCGGAGTGCGTAACGACTAGTTATAGAATACATGCTACCGCTCAAACACAAGAGCAAAGGGGAAGAACTGGACACCACTGCGCGCACAGTCGGGTCCATTTTCCCTCATGTTGTCCTTGTCTTCGAGCGCTACCTTGCAGTCTCAAATTCAGCACCAACATGCCCAACAATCAGCACTATAGATGGATGGATGAATCCGGCTGAGCCCTTTGGATTGGGCGGTAGCTTACGCCGCCTAGCCAGTAGAACCCTTTCGAAAGACTGCCCTCTGTTGGCAGCTATAAAATCCCTGTACAATGGCGGACTAAAACCTCAACGTCACGGCACACTCGTTCTGAGAAAAAACACACCCACAGAGAAAGGGGATGAGCGCAGTGACGTTGCACTTTCGACGCTGTTTGATTGGCTCGTTGGCTTCCAGCGTTGACCGCGTCTGCGACTTTCGCGATCCCATGGAATGACTCGCACGTTCCAGGATGTCAGTCGTTCCGCCATTGTGCAGGGGTTCCTACATTCTAATAATCGGCACGTGACTTTCCGAAAGGGCTATGGGCTAAACGACTATGTCAACACAGCAGTCGAAACGCGTGGCCAACTACAGCGTGTTAACAAACATACTGTCCAGTAAGCATGTTCACCGATAGCGCCTTATCCGCCTATATACGTCTCACAAAGTGTCTCACAATCCGGGCACGCCGCTGGTCTTCCCAAGCGGAGCGTAGGCAGTGACCGCGACGCCGTGGTTCTTGCAGAAGCTGACCGTCTTGTTCTGGGCCACGTACAAGTGGCACTCGATCTGCACGAGTCGCGTCACGTACATTCTAAACGCTGGACGGTTGAATCCTTATTTATAGTATAGGCGTTTTCCTGATAAACATCGTTTTCATTTCATTTCATTTGTATTACCTTAAGGGCCTCTTGAGGGAGGCATTACATAAGGGGGGTGTCATATTCAAGGCTCGAAAACAAGACAACAAAACACTACAAAAAAAAATGAAGAAAAGCTTTGAAAACATCATTATATAAACATTATTCAAACATTTTAGAAATCAGCTGCGAAAAACATTTATGGTCACTGGTAGTTGCCAAGCTTGTGGGCAAGCTATTCCAATCTGATATGCATAATGGAAGAGGTGAGTATTTGAATGTGTTGGTTTTCGAAAAAATGGGTTCAACTTTACAGGGGTGGTCGAGACGAGAGGAAATATGATGGGCCGGGGAAATAAAGGTTTGGGGAGACCACGGGTTATAGTACAATCTCTGCATGAAAGAGAGCCGGTCTATTTTTCTACGAGTGTCGAGAGTTTGTAGGGATATGGACTGCTTTAAAGAAGAGATGCTATTCCTAGTGTAGTTACGAGTGATAAAACGAGTAGCACGATTTTGGACAGCTTCCAGTTGATTAATTAAATAGCTTTGATGAGGGTTCCATATCACTGATGCATACTCCAGCTTAGTTCTGACTAGTGTAATATATGCTAAACGTTTAACAAAGGAGTTTGCGAGAAAAAGATGCCTTCTTATAAATCCTAATGTTTTGTTAGCTTTAGAACAAATGTAGTTGACGTGACTCTTCCATGATAAGTCTTCAGAGAGGTACACTCCTAAATATTTAAATGTGTTCACCCGCTCAATGACGCCAGATGAAATAGAATATGAAAAACTGACTTTGTTTTGTGATCTTGAGAATGACATTATTTTAGATTTTTCCGTGTTGATCGTCATGAGCCATGAATGACACCAAGTTGTTAAAGCTTCTAGATCTTGTTGCAAGGTTATGCAGTCATCAATGGAAGAAATATTTCGATAAATCACAAGGTCGTCAGCATATAATCGGACGGTAGAGGATAATGAAGAAGCAATATCATTCACATAAATTAGAAAAAGTAGTGGCCCTAGAACAGAACCCTGAGGGACGCCAGAGATGACTTTCAGGGGAGGGGAAGTGACATTATCGACGATCACAGATTGAGTACGATGTGACAGGAAAGCTTGAATCCAGGAGACAATGTTACTGTTGACGTTTAGATGTATGAGTTTGGATATTAATCTGTTATGGGGGACCCGGTCGAAGGCTTTTGAAAAGTCTATGAAGATTGCGTCTGTTTGTTTGGAAGAATGTAGATTAGTATGTAGATCGTTGGTAAGTTCAAACAGTTGTGTAATACAAGAAAGGTTCTTACGAAAACCATGCTGGTTAGAGAACAACAAGTTATTGCTATCCAGATGATGACATTATGTTGCTGAAGACGATATGCTCCAAAAGCTTGCATGAAACACTAGTCAGTGAAATCGGCCTGTAATTAGTTAGATCATTTAAATTACCCGATTTGAAAATGGCGACTACGTTTGCATTTAGCCAGTCAGACGGCAGTAGGGAGAGTTTAAGAGATTGTTCAAAAATTAGGAGCAAAAACTCGGCGGACGTATCTTTGGTCAATTTTAAGAGTCGGGAGTTAATTCCATCACTACCAGGTGAAGAATTCAAAGGAAGGTGATTAATGACATTCACAATACCATCGATTGAGAGGTAAACATCTTCCATAGACATGAGACATTTAGACGTTAGGTAAGCTTGGGGCTGGGAAGGCTTCTTGTGTAAAGATGCCACCAAAAAAGGTATTGAAGTTAGAAGCAACCACATCAGGGGATAGCAAGTTACCTTGTGAATCAGTGGTGGGCAGGTTGGCATCTTAGGTTTAGGATTGATGGTCGACCAAAACTTCTTTGGTTTTTCAATTGATGTTTTCTTTCCAGATCGTCGTTGAAAAATTTACGTTTCGCCATCTCGGTTTTATGTTTGCATTTCTTTGGAGAATGCTCGAAAAGGAAGCCACATAGCATCCTCGTTTGGCAGCTCAGCTTTGCGGTTTGGAACAACAAACTTTAGAAAGGCGGCTTTTTTGTATTTTTGTTTTTCATTAAAGGTAACAAGGTCCCGTGTCTCGGTTTTGATCATCTGTTTCACTTTAAGTCCGACCGAAACTGACGCAACGATCCGATGAAGCCAATCGGGTGGCGCCGAAAAGTTCATCATCACGGTGATTGTTGTCTTTGTTGGTATGCCATATCAACGGCCAAGCCAATCACACGAAGAAAAAACTGCGGGATCGCGACGTATTCGCTGTGCGTAATTGGCTTAGTCGGTGATGACACACCCACAAAAGTGACGAGCGTCGTGACGATGCAATTTGGCGCTGAACCAATCAGAGCTCGGCGTCTTTCTGACTTCACCACAACCCCTGCAAAAGAAGCAGACGAACTTACGCCCCGCATAGTGTCTTTTGGAGCAAACTCTCGTCACAACTATAGTTCTCTAGCGAAACAGGCGCCAATGCTTGTTTCCCGACCAAACAAAATGTCTTTTTTTTCTAACACACTTCCATTGAATTGCATCTTTTACGAGAATGTTGGTATGTGAGCAACTGGTGTGTTCTACAAATGTGTATTTGGAGCGGATGGGAACAGTATATTTATTTTTTTGCCTTATCTTCTGTGCGACGAGCCTCTATCCGTTGCACCTGTAATTACGCAACAATATAATTCCGAGTCCTTATGCTGATGCTCGCAATTCTACATCTCTGACTAAAATAGTGCGCGACCCACTGTGGAGGTCATAGAATTGAAGACAAGCTAGATAAGCTGCGTACCTTGCATATCTAGAAGGCTACGCCATCAGAATCGGTTGCACTCCGCAAAAGCAAAGATACAAGCGGTGCTGTCCTTTACTTCTCAGTTGTTTTAAAATGAAAGCATACAGTATATCTTCGAGGAGTGCTTACGCTCCTATTTGTTTTGTTGTTGTTATTGTTGTTGTTGTTGTTTTCTTGTTGACAGACAGGAACGTCTTCACATGATGGCGGAAGTTCGCAAATTAGCTGTATATATTTAATTTGTGACAAAAACAAATTTTTTCTCTAGCACCACGCTTTAGTAGAATGTCTCTTTTGGAAAGGTCCATATTTAGAACACTTCCTTTTGTATGCTTGGTAGGAGAACAAGCTGCCAACATGCAGTCGTAAAGCGCTCGTTCTACACACTTTGCGTTTGACTACGACCGAATGAGACGAGACCGGTTTTTAAGCCTTTTGTGGATGCTTACGACTGGCAGCGCAGCGATGCAGGCGGTCGTAAGCCGTCCCAAGAGGCTTAAAGAAACGGCTCTCGTCTCATTCGGTCGTAGTCAAGCGCAGGTGTGTGAACGGCACCTTAAGATTATGACTGCACTCGACAGAGGCAAAGGACACGTGCAAACGGCAGCGCGAAGCGTCTGCTTGTTGGATTTAATTTGTTCGTCTTCTAATGCACTTCGTTCACTATACGCAGAGCACGTTTGTCTGCTTCTTGCTCAGGGCTTGCGATGACGTCAGAACGCCGAGCTCTTATTGGCTGATTGAAAAAGGAAGTTACACCTCAAGGCATCTAGCATTGAGGTCTACCCACTATCCTTTCAGTCGGAGCCAATCAGAGCTCGCCGTCCTCCTGACGTCACCGCAACTCCTGTGCAAGAAGCAGACGACTTGCTGTCCGCATAGTCTCCGTTCCCGTGTGCTTGTGCTATAAGGAAAGGGCACTGAATACGGCACCGAACCTGGAGGTTGCAAGGCTTGATTTTAGAGCAGTCGTAGATCCTTTTGAGCTGCTTGCAGTTGCAGTTGGACAGGCCAATGGCTCGGGTAATGCGACCGTTGAACACGTCTTCCATGCCCTAAAAATAACTCTAGTGAGTTTATGAACTATACGACCGTTTACCGTACGGTCGTCCAGACAGTGCCACCTAGAAGACAAGTCCTTCGCCCTTTCCCCCCAACCGCCATCATTAGTGTAAGACGAGAGGAAGTCGTCTGCTTTCGGCGCAGAGGTTGTGGTGACGTCAGAAGAACGACGCCGAGCTCTGATTGGCTTTGAATTAAAGGATAGTGGGCAGACTTCAATGCTAGACGCCTTGAGGTCTACGGACTATTTTTGTTTTCAATCAGTCAATAAGAATTCGGCGTTCTCACATCATCGTAACCCCTGTGCAAAAAGCAGACGAACTTGCCTCCGCATACACGAAGAGCCTATAGTTTGCGTCAGCGTCGCCGCCAGCGCGTCTCGCAGGATCTCACAACAAGCGCGATGCTAGCGTACGGCGACGCGAAGACGAACGCGTCTGCCGCTTTGCGGTGACTCTCGTCGAGCTTCGTCGTGTTTGCCGCTTGTGGGAACGATCAGGGATCCGCTAACGATGACGTCATCATGCGCCGGCCTTTTCCTTGTCTTCTAGGTGGCGTATTGGTCCAGCAAGCTTACCGACCACGTCTCCATGAGGTCGACGGAGTTCGTCGCGGCGGGATCGGCGTCCCTTTTCGTTCAGGATCTGCAGGAACACTCTTGTTGAACATTTGCGCCCGCTACGTAATGGCGAGCCTGCTGTGAAGAAGTATACGGAAATCTAAAACTGTATACGGAGCGCAAGTTCGTTTGCTTCTTTTGCAGTGGTTGTGGTGACGTCAGAACGCCGATGCTCCGATTGGCTCTGATTGAAATAAAGTGGATAGACTTAAAGGCAGCTTGCTTTGAGGTCTACCCACTATCCATTCGATCAGAGCCAATCAGGAGCTCGGCGTACTGACGTCACGTGCACAACCACTGCAAAAAAAGCAGACGAACTTGCGCTCTGCATACAGGTTCAGATTTCCCTATACTTTTTCACAGCAGAAAAGATCGTCTGCTAAAGACGCCGGCTCTCGGCGGCGTATGCCCGTTCGTTGGCGGCAGTTGGCGTCGCAGTCGTTTGCGCCATCTCTTGTCTCCCGTGCGAATCGGCGCCGTGTTGTTTGAAGACCGGTGGCTTCGCTGCGTTTCCATAGGACCTAAGCCTCTTTTCTTTCTTTACTTTTCCTCAGGTAAATCCGCTCTTTGCAAATTTTACACAAAAAGAATGCACCATCTGTGGGCAACGCTGCACAAACTCGTAGCGCGATAGGTTAAGCAACCGAATTTTGAGGTCGATTTAAAGAGCCTGGCCGCTACTTGGGACACCCGGTATATAGGGTGACTGAAATAACTAGGCTCGATCTGAAAATGCACCGTACAAATAGGCGCCTGCACGTAGCAATCTTAACTTTTCGTCAAAGGTGTATTTTACAGGTCAGTTTTATTCTGTAAAATTACAAAGTGTAGCCCCCGTTTCTGTAAAAATAGGGCTAAAAAACTTGCCTGGATCAACGGCAGACGGCGACGCAGACGACCGAGTCGAGTGGCAGGGTGCGTGTGGCGCACGTGTTGATAGATGGCGCTACCTCCTCATCGAAACTGCTCGGGAGGACCGTGGTTTATTAAAATGTACACAATCCTTTATGTTATGTACCTTTATTTTAAAAATAAAATACGGGCAATAAAAGCAAAATTTGAAGCAAAAACAAATTTAAAAAAGCGGTTGCATAACGGCAGCTCTCTAGCTGCCGACGACGGATTTCGTGTGCGTGTCGTATGCTTTCATTCGCTGGACGGCTACACGGTTTCCGACGCTGCAACCGACGCCATCTATCAATACGTGCGCCAAACGCGCTCCGCCACTCGACTCGGTCGTCTGACTTGCCGTCCGCCGTTGACCCTGGCAAGCTTTCTGGCCTGATATTTTACAGAAAGGGAGCTACGATTATAATGCAATTAAATGCAAAGGTGCAAGCGAGCTGGACAAGAATGACGAGAATAATCCCTGGAGAAGGGGAGTAAGAGGGACAAGGGACAAACACAAATCTCCAAACACAGCTAGGTGACTGTTGCGCGACCGAAAAATTTACGCTTTGTAATTTTATAGGAAAACAACTGACCTGTGAAAGACACCTTTGACGAGAACTTTATATTGCTAAATGAAGGTGCCGATTTTTACAGCAAAATTAAGATCAAGCCTGGTTATTTCAGTTATCCTGTATATCCGTATGTGTCTTGCACTTTTCTATCTTGCAACTTACGTGGAGGAACCATCGCCAGTGTCTGCTCCCCTACAAAAATGACCTATAGTCGGCTATAAAAAATTATTTGTATGGTCCGAGCTTTAGCTCTTTGGCCCAATTAGCTAAAGAGTTTTCTATGGCTGTCTTTAGCATATTGTATGGTCGCTTTTATGGGCCTCTTTAGCTTTGTCTATGGCCCTATCACTGTCCAGCCATAGCGTTCTTTAGCTTTTCTAATTGGCTGGCTAAAGACTTCTATATGGCTTACGCTATGGCTCTCTTGCCGACATGCTATAGCTGTCCAGAGCTTTTCCTTTGGTTGATTTTTACGTGTCCTGCTAAAGAAAGTTATGTCGGTCATCCTATGGCTCTTTTTTGCCAGCATGCTATATCCCCCTATGGCTTTTCTTTTGGTGTGTTTAGCTATTTATGTGGTCTGCCAAAGAATGTTGTATTGGTCGGCTATACTTCGTTTCAGCTTGGGTCCAGACGCAGCCGATGCTACGAGCGCGAGTGTGTGGCCCTGAATAGTGCTTGCATTGCACGAGCGCGCGTGCTTCGCAGGGACGCTGGAAGCCCGGAGCTCGTGCTTGTAGCATCGGCTGCGTCTGGGACCCAAGCTGAAACGAAGTATAATGCCGCAATCTCACTGGCACAAGCGATAATGAGATGCGCGGGAAGCACCACGCTCTGCACTTTTCAAGCTGTCGGTGACTACATCAGACCCCCCCCCCCCCATAAATGCCGTCTTTATCTCGCCCTAATCACTGAGTTTATTGCACCAAATCTCAACAACATATAGACCCTTTTCAACACGCCTTTGAGCAACGTTGGCGGTCGCCATTTCCTTGGGCACGAAGCCTGTGATTGGATCCGAATCCTCGCCGAACGCTGACGTGGCCCTCGTGCCCAATGAGGGCGTGACCAAACGATGGCGAACTCAGATAATTGGCGCTGCAGCCACTAGATGGTGCGCGCACCCTTGAAAAGGGTTCGTTTGAACGGCGCAACCCCAAAAGACCACGATCATCATTTGCGAGGAAAATTCAGATCTAAAGTTTGAAGGTAGCCTACCAATTGAGAGCCCCGCTTGAGGAAACCAGGCTGCAGCGAAAGAAGGAAGGAACAAAAGTTGAAAATCACATTTGGCGATCGTCTCCTACTACAAAATCCCGCCGAAAAAAAAATGGAAACCTAGTTTTTTTGGCCGGCGGAAAGAAACTATGGACGGTCGCAGAAAGCTGAAACTTCATGCGAATCTGATGCTATAGCGATGGTGGTAGAATGCGGAAGTTTGAAAACGTGAACCTTGTCAGGAAAAAACAAACAAAAAAATAAAGAATCGTGTCTTCTGTCTTAGTGATAAGATATTTTTCTATTAAATGTTACAGACTACAGCAACGCCATTTTTTGGTTAAAACAATATATTAAAACTAAATGCACGTCTGCTCATAAAAAAAAAATCGTTTTTTTTTTAATGTTTGGTTTACAGAATTGTTTTCTACCGGGGAAAAAACCTGTTCCCAGTTTCCTTCTCTTCATTCCCTCTCGCCCACTTTTCCCCTCCTCTCCACACAGGAGCGGATCTCTTGAACTATTCCCGGTAGAGAGAAGGAGGGCCTCCCTCTTTCTCAAATGGAACGGAGGTATCGAGAAAGAGTTTCCTTCTCTCTGCTTGTTGGTTGGCCTTTAAGGCAGGGGTTTTAAGCTCATTTGTTCGAGTGTAAGGGCTATATAACCCCTCCTTGAAAGGTCGAGGGCTAACGAAAATATTTTGGTATTTTTTACCAAAAAATAAAAAGCAGCAATGGTGTTTTACCTTGAAAACAGCCGACTGTCCCAGTGACACCCCACAGATGTTCTAAAGAAAGAACCTCGTGTTCTCTGCCTTTCGTAAGCTCACAGTCTTGCCAACTTCAGCTTTTATTTGCGTATACGACTAATTTGGGCTCACACCCGATGTTATAACGATATTTAAAACACTAACGTACTGTCAATTTTCAATTGAACAAGAGTAATCACACCGTCCTTGTCCAGTCGCATAATCCACTTGATTCAACGAGCGTAAAAAAAAAAAAATCTCTTCTTAAGGCTGTGTTTTTTTATTTCTTAATGATTTCTATAACAGCATTATAAGAAAATACTTGTATTTTAAAGGTAATTTTGACAGCTAGAAGCCCCCGGCTCATAGCTTTATCTTTTGTAGTTTGTTGCGCTAAACGAGAGTTCTTGCAACCGAGGGACCTCCTTGAGCAATGAGCTCGCGCTTGTAACCTAATAGTAGTATCGCCGTTCCGGTTGATTTCCGTGAGCAAAAGAAGCAAATATTTCGACGATGTAATACGCAATCTAAAACAAAACAAAATAGTGAAATATCTGTGAGCACGTTATATGAGCAGAACTCCTTTCCGAGCGGAAGTGAATCAACGATAGGAAACTCTAATTTACGGCGTTTGTAGCGCTCGAGGCATGGGAACGGGAGCTGGCAGCGCCGGGCCGCTTGCGGGCCTCGTGTTTGAGATTCCTGGTCTCAGGTAACGTCATGTCCTCAATCCTCCGCATTTTATGACCAACGCTGGCGTCACATTATCACACGGAATTCCAGATTTGCTGCCATCTTGGAATCACGTGATGCGACCGCCATTAGGTCGCTTCAGCTCGTCGCTCCGCTTTTCCATCCCGCACGTCCCCAGACTCGCAAAATATCGAGAACGCGAAAATTCGTTTACGGCATAGCATTTCTGATCTCGCATATAATCAGGGTAATGGGTCACTATGTCTGTTTCCTGAAACCATTGTGCTTTGTAATAATAACAGATCGAAAACATTTGCTTTTGATTATATTGGCTAACTCCCGAAGACAGGCGACAAACGTTTAACTTGCATTTTTACATAAAAAAATATAACACGCTAGGGATAACAGCCTGTCAACGTCAGGCGATTTGTTTATTCATAATATCACACACTCTTAAAGGGGCCCTCAATCATATATAAGCGTCTACCTTTTTTTGCGGTTTCCACGTCTCTTGGAGTTCGGGCAAGCCAGCGGGCACGGAGAGAGTAACTAAATATCAGTGCGTCATATTTTAACCGGACGACGCGGAAACCTCCTCCACCGACGAGGGCGACCCGCGGTACCGAAAGCGCACAAATCGTGACGTCTTTGGTCCTGGGCTTACTACTGGTCAGAACCGCTCAAAGCTTCTTTTTAGTCGAAATACAAAATATAAGTGGCGCGAACCGTTTCAATTATTTATAAAAGTAGTTTTTGTTTAGTGTTTTAGATCAGAAAAGAAACGAATGCAGTTTATAAAGTACGGAAACAAGAAATGACCCGTCGACATAGCCGCCACCAAGCGGTGGAAAAGGCGGCGCATACTGAGAAGGGAGTAGTGGGATCAGGCGCCGACACGGAAAGGTCCCGGATGTACGCGGCGGCGCTGCGGTCGTATCGACAGGATGATCCGACCGGCTCCGAGCGTTCCGAAGGCTTTCGGCGAGAAGCTTTGTCTTAGGGGTTTGGCCGTTTCGCGGTATGGCAGCGCGAAGTGGCTCCCATTCTGAACTGATCTTTACCCCGTGTTTGCTGCCGCTTGTGGCCAATGAAGTGTCATGCCGAATTAGTGTTCAATCGCGCAGCAAATGCAATGATGTATGTACGTTTGCAGCGTGCAGCCGGAGCGGCTGCACACTGCATACAACCTATCCAAAACATGCTTTAGTGGCGCCCTCTCGCGCCGTCGACACGCAGTGCGGCAGCCGTGAGCGCTCGCGATGAGCCCACTACCCTTCCTCTAGTTCACGGCCACTCAAACAACCAAGGACGTCATGAGGGAGGTTATTTTTGCTTGTTTTTGTAATCTTAATTCGCCTATAACTTTTAAAATAAAGCGAATTTCGAGAAAAGAAAAGTTTCGCAAAGTTACTACGCTCAGTGCGCTCAGGTTTGGTGCAAATTAAAAACCAGTAAAAAAAAGTTGTCCCATATGTAACACCTCAAAACTACATTTGGACGTTCGGTCCACTGACGTCGAGCTGGCGATACTAACTTTTACGAGCGGCTGGATAGCTGCTGGACTTAACGTAATAAATAGCTAATGTGCGCATCAAAGACTAGAACAAAAACACGAAGGTTTTGCAGCATGGCCAAAAAACACCTTGATTGTCTATACTGTAGCCTTTAATGCGTACATTAGCTGTTTTAATACATTGTATCGGTCGACTATTAAGCAGCTCTTGAAAGTTGGTACCGTAGGTTCGACGTCTGTGGACTGAACTCGAATTGTTGTTTTGGGTGTTACATATGGGACAAGGGGTGTATCACTATACACCCCCTATTTCTTAGCGTGCATGTTGGGTTTTATTTATTTCTTTTCGGTACTAAAATTTGCTTGTTTGGTTTATTTATGAATTTCAAGAAACTGCGTACCGTGCTCGGTCCCATATATGTCTGAAATATTTCGAGTGTTTAAAATATTCTCCATATAACCAGTTCAATTCAATTAATTATTTCAACACAAAGGTTGGGCCTCCCCACGTAAGATACTGTCGCGGACAGCTGGAGGGCCTGGGGTCCACAATACGGGGCCGGATAGGAGCCGTCTGCATAAAAATCACCCAATCACAGCGTTGTCGACAGCTAATAGACATTGGCTTTTAGCTCTTGGCGACGCCGAATTTTACAAAGCGTATCTGTTCAGACAAATAAATATCTGTCTACACAGGTTCATGGAGTGGCGCCTCGGCGTTCAACATCAGCCGAACTTGCCGGAGGTAGGTTCCCTTGCGCCCTTTATTTTTATTTCAAAAATTTTACGGAAGTGTCAGACTTCCTTTTACGGGCCTGTCACTTATATCGTCAGAACGTCGTAAGCAAATGCCCATACAACAAATAGTTTATTTGATAAGGCAATATTGTGAAATGCTCTTATGGCGGAGCAGCCATTGTTAAACAAATTTTCTACTCGGCCTAGGTTAGACCACCGAAATATTTCTTGAGTACTTAATTTATTCGAAGAGAGCAAGCCTCTACAATATCACTTCTTTTACATTCTCTGCGTTATGGAAGTCTTTTCTAGTCTGTGCAGTTCACAAAAAGTTTGAGTCCACGAGAGCCATACAGTGTGCAGAACCAGTTCATCTGTTCTTCGCGATTCAATACATTGTTAATCAGATTGTGGACACGCATCTTCACAATGCATCATTCGTGCATTCGTTTTTTTTTTTTTTTTTTCCGGGAAATCAGTTTTAGCGGTTACAGCCGTAGACAATGGGAATTATTTTTATACATTGGTTCATCTTTTATTTTTAGTTTTGTTGTTTTTAAAGTAGCTCAGTAAAACTGTTTCATGGGTTTTGTGCTGCAAGGGGCACATTTGTATGATAAAATTAAGCGAAAATGGCATAAATCAGCAACACGCCCGCGTTCACGGTGAAACCGAAACCAACCAAATTGAAGCGACCTAATGGAGTCGAGCGCGCCAGCGCCATCTATTTACCGGTCAGGAAACTACTGAGACGAAAAAGAGTTTATGAGGGCCGAAAAACATACACCCATTTGGGGCTGATTACCTTCCCGCTGTCCAAACAAAACTCACAACGCGAATATTCTTATTTACGTACCTGGCCAGGAACCGGAAATTCAATTAGGTACAGGTCGATGTAGTCGAGCATGAGGTCTTCCAGAGACTTGTGCAGATAATACCACACCTTGTCCCTGGAGTGAGCTATCCTCGGAAGCTGGGGCGGTCCAAAAAGGCGCTCGTGAGTTCACATTGTTCCTGTTAACGCGGAACTATCTTGGCTACTATTTGAGGCTGAATGTATCATGTTCAAGTAGGTTCATTCGAGTACCGTTTTTTTGTAGAAAAGTAATCCCAATATATCGCGTAATGGGTGGCGCAAGAGTGACAAGGGGTATGAGTCGCACGCAAAACTACAAAAGTTCGGAGAGCCGCAGGAAAAGAAAAAGAAAGAGAGGAGGCCAGAAGGGGCGGCGGGGGAGGAGGGGGGGGGGGCTAACACTTCAATAGAAACGATATGGAGGGAATAATCCCTTCCAGAGGGGACATGTATAATTGTCGATTACAGCGAATAACACTAGGCAGCAGAATGTTTCTTCAACCGCTGAGCAAAAATGAATGCGCGGTTCGCTTGTCAGCCACTGCCCCTGACGCCCGTTTGGCGTATAAGGTCCGAAATTCTTTTAGGACAATAAAAGAAACAGGGTCACCTGACACATCTATGCCTCAGAAAGCAGTCTAGCTGTATGTGCGTAGTGTTGTACAAAGGTGCCTAGACTGAGAGGAGGGAGGGTCCTCCGTACCCTCCACTCCTCCTCATCCCCTCCCTCTTTCCCTTCTCCTCCTCCGTACCCTCCTTTCCCTCTTCGTGCTTTCCCTTACTCCTCCTCCTGCGTACCCTCCCGTCACGTTATATCGCAAAATCAAAATGCTTCGAGAGCTGCGCTCTAATATCGCATTACAAAAATTTGTAAACGTCTTTCAATTTTTTTTTTTAACTACGGTTCTTGAGGTAAAAACGAGTATAGACCAACACACGGCCATGACGTCACGCCACTGTGGTGGCGCTGTTGTCAAAACGGGCCGTGTGCAGACGCTTCACTTCACGTGAATCTGGTTTCTGCGCAGGCGCAGTGCCCACACCTCGTGTGGGCAAACGCTGACTTGTTTGTAAACATCTTATAGATGGCGGCACCCAGAGGCCGCCCACAAGTTGGCAAACATGCCCTTGTTTGTAAGCCGCAGAGGGCTGTGGTCTTATAAGCTGCCATTTCATGACACAGGTTAGGTCTACCAAAGTGAAGTATTTGGGTGTACCTTGGACGTGATGAAAAGCTCTTGTCGCTTGACGACTCCGCTGTCAAAGAGTCTCTTCAGCGCCGCTCCAACGTTGGCCTCGCAGTGGTACGAGTAGGCGGTGTCGATGTGTCGGTAACCAGCCCGGACCGCGGTCTCGACCGAAAGTTCGAGCTTGGTGAGGTCCTCCTCGAACTGCCATCGACCCCGCGAAAAAACGTTGACACCCCGAGCAACGCAACGCGCTCGGTTAAAGAAGCAGTGCAAATTCACGCGTGTTTGATAATGAAAAAGAGCGGATCCTCTTTGCGGATGCAACTCGAACGCCAGTGGGAAGGCAGCATAAGCCCACTTCTTTTTATGCCCAAACTTCGTAAGCATGTTCACATATGATGACCACTACGACTCACTTACTTCGTCCATTAAGTTGTTTGCCGTATTCCTTTTGTACGCAAATCATTTAGGTCAGCCCACCTCCAGGTCGGAGGGCTGAATTTTCAACGTCAACTAAAGTGGGGAGTGCGGTCTGGACACGAATGCTGCATGGACGTTCACTCGTGTTCTCACTAACTAGAGACGAGCGTCAGCTGAAGAGTGAGCGCTGATGAAGCCACTCGCGTGCAGTCCCTGCACTTCACCTGCCTCTTTAGTCTGAAGTTGCAAGTTCAGTCCTCTGGCCTTCTTACCTTGTTGTTACGTTTCCGACCCTTTCCTTCAAGGGACACACATCAGCTGATACTTGATTCGCCTTTTCTTTGTTACTCTTCCTTATACTACCAATGTCCAGTTATCGAGAATGCATTTCGCAGACTTATCGTAGTCATTACGCATACCTGTCGAGTTCCGAACCCAAGCGTCGGCATAGCGATTTCGTTGTTGAGGATGATGGACTCCATCCCTGATGATCATCAGCACTTCTTTTTCTTCGTTCACCGTAACCGTTGCCTTCAAGCATATTCTCTCGAGGGAGGAGGCATCGGCGGCCCAGTGGCCGAGCACGTGAGCACGCGCTCACGTGCTCGTGAGCACGTAAGCTTACGAGCAGGAGCACGAACACCTGGACGCCGGACGCTTGGACACTGGACGGAAATACGGACATGGCTAGCCCTGAGGACTTTCGCCCTAATATTCCTTGTCATAGCCTCCTATTTACTGACAGAGCCAGGCAGACCGCCACGAGATGCGGCCGCCGAAATGGAAAAGGTGGAGCGGCAGACAACAGATAAGAGGAGAGCCACGTGACTGGCGCTCCGCTATGGCGAGACGCCGAAACACACTTCTCCCGAGCGAACAAGTGTGTTTCGGGTCCTCACCGCTGCAAAGCTGCGCGCTGACGTCCAGGTTCCCCGAGAAATGGCTCTTTGATGCTCTGTGCTACCAAATCCTCGAGCTCCAAATCTGCGACCGGGCGCTCTACGGCTCCGTCGTCGAACTGCCAGGGTTTGGGATGCCCTTGCTCAGCCGAATCGCGCCGGAGAATTGTTCATCCTAGCGACAAGCGCGAGCAGCGAGCGAAATTTTAGCTCTGCTGGACTCGTGCTTCAACGGGTGAAGAACCAGGCTGTCTCCGGAGTCGTCCTGTTGCTTCACGCTAATGCGTAAGTGATCATGT